>JAEQML010078517.1:0-12402 GCA_016904865.1 Pissodes strobi | reverse complement strand
CAGGATTGGTTCCTTTGGTTCCGCTTGATTAAGCAAACATTTAGTATCAAAGTGAGTTAGGTAGAGTTTTAAATTTAGTGTTAATCATCTCCTGATGATGCTAACATGGTTAGCGAAAGGCGCGTCGAGTGCAATAATTCTGTTTCGGTATTGTGGATAAAACTCCGTTTTAGTGCATGTTGCCGAAGGTTCCAAACCCCAACATAATATATCTAGTAGGAAATAAAATTTAAATACCCTTGCTAATTTTAAAGTAAATTACCTATTTTCTAACCTTAAAAAGCATCAATGAGCGGTCGGCCAAATAGAACACATTATCGAAGCAAGCTGGACTTCTGCAGTAGTTTTATTTTATTATATGGGGTTCCTATTTGTGTGTCCTAAATATAGTAACAATTCATAACTAATTATTGAAAACTGAAATTACCTGATCTCATGATTTCCACCAAATCGATTATCATTCCATGATGTTTCCTTGCTGCTATTAAACCTTGGAGAATCAGAATCTTGAAGTATTCAAACATGTCCGAATGCTCGCCTCCCATAATTTCCACAAACTCTGGAGTTAGTTTAAACGGCGATTTCTCAAATCCCAGATTTTTTGGTGACGTAGACAATATAAAACCAAAATCTATATGTATTAAATGGCCATCGCTTTTCAGAAGAATATTACCGTTATGTCTGTAAAAAGGAACAAAAGC
Organism: Pissodes strobi; assembly: GCA_016904865.1. Lineage (NCBI taxonomy): Eukaryota > Metazoa > Arthropoda > Insecta > Coleoptera > Curculionidae > Pissodes > Pissodes strobi. Next base: position 11,701 of record JAEQML010078517.1, on the reverse strand, counting down.
TTAATTATTTACAAATTCAGAGCAAGACGATCTTAGATAATGCCAAACTTTTAACATCCGATTGCTATGAAAAAAATTTTTATGATCAATGAAACATATGCTAAGACACTTTTACTTCACAAGAATAATTTTAAAACTTCTTGAATGTTCCAACATATTTTTCATGCATAAATTTATGATATTTTTGTTTGTAAAACTTTTTATATTACATATGTAATACTAACCTATCTTTTACTTGAATCAGATAACAGATCAAGCAATAAGCGGCAGAACTTTGTACAAAATTTTTCTGAGCAGTTAAGAAAGCTTCAGAAGTTTCTGGACCGTATTCTTTTTTGAAATACTGAAGTAACGAGAGTTGGCAATGTTTCTTTACTTGATGAAGAGACACTGTATTAAGGATTGGCTCTATTAGTCCACTGTCGTCGGACAATACCAATATCCTAAAAAATATACAAATAAATTATTGTACTCTATTCTGAAAAACATCACACATGTCTTTTGCAACAATAATTATTCTCAACATCTACAGCAATATAGTCATATTTTTTAGTCAACATTGAGGGGCGGGTGTTGGCTAAAGACGATAAAGCCCCCGGAATCGACTCCATAAAAAGCCTACGAAAACAGTCTAACTATTAAAGGAAAGATAAACGGAAAAGTCATTACAATTACTGTTGACACTGGTGCCGCGGTATCTTTGATAAAGTCCAACAGAGTAAATAGAATAGAACTCCTGCCCATATCGAAGAATGTAGTTTCATGTACGGTGATCGATGAGACAGCTGAAGTACTTGGAGAAATGGATATTGAACTTTAACTTTCAAGAATTAAATTACACCACACAGTGTTAGTATCAAACATGAAAGACCAATTTATTTTGTCAACATGGATTCTCTTTTGACAACAAACTTAACCTCTCGAAGTTGGCCTTATCAAAACAGACGATGACACACCGACTAAAGTAGTGGGGGCATGTATGTCAGAATAAGCGGAAATACTGAGCAGATTATTTTGGGGAAGTTGGAAAAGGATTTTGGAGGCTACATCGGAGTTATCCCACGATTTGCATTGCAAACACCTTGTAGGGAAATCACTAGTCAAAACAGACGGCGAAATACCGATAAGGATAGCAAATATCTCATCGAATTCCATCAAAATCAAGATAGGAGATGTAATGGCCACTTGCGAGCAAGTGAAGTGGATAATCAGTTGCGAAACGTAGTCAGAAGCAACACCCTCAGCATCATCTATGGAAGTCCTAGAACATTTCCAGAAGTCATGGCATCATCTGTCTTCAGAAGAACTGAAGAAAGCCGCACAATTTTCCAATGAGCACAACACAGCCTTTAAACGGAAAAATAGCAATACTGGAAGAACGAACAAAGAAAGAAAGAAAAAAAGAAAGAAAATATATTTATTTTTTTAAAATCCAGAGAATTAACAATTCTATGCGGATTCATCCTCTTACTGCTACTTACAGCCTATTCATTTACATTTCGTCCAACATGAAGATTACCTATATACTATATCACAGATTTGGTGTGTAATGACATATCCATTAACACACCAATACATAAACAAATTAAAATAAATTAAAGTCAAAGTAGTGGTGAGAAATTGGGAGACCCATCAATCAGGACTGGGTCTAAAATACACTTTTGCCTTTAATATAAAGTGAACTATGTTTAAATGTCTTATACTTGGAGATATTGAATTGTAACTTTGAACACCTTTAAAGAATATACTATTTTGCCCTTTAGTTGATGAAACACGAGCCAGATCAACATCCTCTTGATGTCGGGTGTTATAGTGATGAATATCACTACGAAAATTAAGTGTTAGATTAGACCGGCGAGAGCCACAGATAACTTGATGTATATATACTGATACTTGATATTTATAAATAGTGGCACTGGGAAATATATTAAAATTTACATAGAGGTGTTTACTACTAGGCCTAAGAGGAAGACCCTATAAATTTTTTATTGCTCTATTTTGTAGAATTTGTAATGGTTCAACAAATTTCTTGTTAGTAGGATACCAAAAAATTGTAAGATATTGCAGGTGGCAATGTATAAGAGAAAAGTACACTGATCTGAGCAGGCATTTGGGAACAGTATAACTAAGTCGCCTTAATATGCCTATTAGAGTCAACAATCTACTTCTTAATGTTTTTAAATGTTCTTCCCAGGATAGAGTTTCATCACCATATAACCCTAAGTATTTAATTACATCAGAATACAACAAAGAGACATTATTTCCAAAAAGGATAGGTGTCCTCTCTTCAATTCATTTGCTATGAAAAAACATATATGAAGATTTTTTAACATTCAAAGATAGTTTATGAGAATTAAGCCAGTTCTCTATTAAATTTACGTCATGTTTTATATTTTCTTTTATGTTAATCGCAGAACTATCAGAATAAATCAATATTGTGTCATCTGCATAGAGTTTAATTTTACCTTTAAGCCTTAATTTAGAGATCGAATTGACATATACCAAAAATAGTGTAGGTCCCAGAATGGAGCCCTGGGGCACTCCGCACTCTATACTAAGTTTTGAGCTTTCATAATCAATAATTTTAAAACAAATTGTTCTCTATTTTGCAAGTAATTTAAGAACCAACTGTAACAGATGCCACGAACACCCAAAAGCTCCAATTTCTGTATGAGTATCTTATGATCAACAGTATCAAATGCCCTCCTCAGGTCCAGTGACACTAGAGCAGTTTTATTGCCAGAATCAATCTGGGTTTGAATTTCTGATATTGAGTCAACAGTAGCAGATGCTGTGTCACTAGACTCAAGAAAGCCATATTGACACTTATAGAAAAAATCAATGTTGTTTAGATAATCAAGAAGACACTCGTTAACTACATTTTCAAAAATTTTAGATATAGTTGGAAGAACTGAAATAGGCCTAAAGTTATTAACACAGACCTTATCACCGTCCTTAAATAGAGGGCGCACTTTTGCCATCAGGCACACTACCACTGCACAAAGACTGATTTATGATCTTATATAGTTTGTACATCCATATTATCCCCACCAGTAAGCCTTTGATGCATCCATCCTGTCAATCAACTGACTCACCTCATTCTCCGTTGCTGGTAACAAGAACATGTTTGAAGGAGCTGCTGATTCTAGTCCCATTTCAAGATTTACAGATGGTAAATTACTTGCCAACTCTTGTCCAATGTTCACAAAGTATGAATTCATATATTCACACATGTCTGTACCCTTCACTGTACCACTGTCTGTTTTTATCACATCCTCATTATTGCTTGTGCAACGTGCATTGTTATTTTTTAAAATGTTATTGATAACTTTCAACGTTTTTTTTTTGCACTACCATGAGCTTCACTGAACTGTTTCTCAAAATACAGAATTTTTGCTTTTTTAACAAGATCCTTAACATTTTTTTCCATTTTTTTATATCTCATATAAAGATTTATACTTTCTGGAAAGCGTTTGTGTTTCCTATAGTAGAAATATCTTACTAGTAATGCACTAGCCAACTCACCATCATTATCAATATACCAAGGTTTATTATTCTTACGAATTTTAACAGTTTTCTTTGTATATGTAGTATTTTTTGTAAAACAATCAAGCAAGAGATTGTAATTTTCATTAACACTTAGATTTTCTGAGAAATTGTTGTTTAAGTGGTTTAGTGAAATTCTCAGGGCTCCATAATCCACAAATTTTCTTGTGTATGTTCTGTGTCTCTTTTCTGAGACGTCATACTTTATGTGTAACATTTGGATGTCATGGTCACTTAATGTTGAATTACTGCCAGAGCAGACTGCACATGACATAATCAATAAGTGTTGAATAGTTACGGGTAGGAATATGTTCATTACATAATCTTAGGCCATTACTTAGACACATTTCTTTATAAAGTAGCACCTCAGGGCTATTGACAACAGGTCAATGTTCAGATCACCAATCGGAAATACCTCCTTTGATTTAAGCCTGGAAAGTTCCTCCTCAAGAAGTTGTATGGTATGGCCAACCATGTCCCTGGTACCCCTTGGATTATATATAGCTCCTACATATTTGTTGACTTGCAACAAATACACCAGAAGAAACGAAATGCCCTCCTTTTCAGTGACTTTTATTACTTTGTATTTAAAATCATCTCTCAAAAATATAGCACATCCTCCACCACGTTGCTTCCTGCTAGCATATACAGAGTGATAACTTGGAATGTTATAATACTGCTGTTGATCCTCTGACACCCATGTTTCGGTAACTACAATCAAAGAAACTTCCACACTAAAAGATGATATTAGAGTTTCAATCTCAACAATTTTATTTCGCAAATACCTTGTATTAAGATAGAGAATGTTCAGTTGACTCCCTGCCTCATCTCCAAGCAAAGTCTCAGCACCATTATATTCAGTCACACTTTTATAATAATAGCCATTTTGGCACACAGAACATAAAATGTTTGTCATTAGAAAATGGCAACTTACGCAGAAAAAAATTCATTTTCCATCTGTTGGTTATCCCGTTGATTTGAAGAAATTAAGGTAGTTGATTTTAGTTTATCAACCTGTTCGGTGCTCTTCAGTTCCACTACTCCAGATTTGGCAGTCTTTCGACATAGTACTCTACTGTTATTGTACCAGATATATTCATAACCATGATTTTTAAGATCCCGTGCTTTATGAAAAATGTCACGCACATCCTTTGGTATGTCCTCATTAAGATAGACTCGTCTTTGAGTACCTTTCAGCCCTAAGGTAAGAGAGTCAAGTACTCCCTTTTTCTTTCTTGCTTGGATAACTAGTTCCTTTGTTCCCTTGGAATTAAATGTAACAACAACAGGTTTGTTAGGGTTTTAGAGGGAATTCTTTTTGTCTTAAATTCTTCTGGCTTAATTTCTATATCAAGGCCATTAAAAATTTTAATTACTTCAGTTGTCTCTGCATCTTCAGACCTAATATGACTATTATATTTTTCTGCCTATAATCATCATTACCCTGATTTCTTCTGACTTTTAATAGGTCATCCTGTAAACACTTAATATCAGTTTTTAGTTTTTCCTGTTCCTTTCTAAGTTTCTTATTTTCCTTTAGTAGTTTAGACAATGATTTTTGGATGTCATCCATGCTGTCATTGTTAAAAATTACTGATTTTTCAAACTCATCAAATTTCTTCATTAAAACATCAAGCAGATCATTATTTGAAATGTTTTTGTTTTTGCTTGTTGATTGTATTGGCTGCATCATAAAACATAAAATCGACTCTGGAAGTGCTCACCCAATACGGAAGCATCCTCGGAGGTTACCACATTAGTGGACAAAATGCTTGACGATGGAATTTTGCAAAACTTTGAAGTTTGTTAAATTATAGTGTCTTATAATAATTGGGTAATGAATTTTGAGCCAACATATTGATTCATATTTTAATTTTTGATAATGTTTTGGACTGTTAACTCTTTTGGACACTTATTTTTTTTTCTAAAATATAATGGAGGAAGTTTTTCAAATTAATCATCTTTTGGATTACTAGCTAGAATATGAATTAAAAATTCGAGCAGTAGTAACTCAACGCGTAGTAGCAGATAAGAGGAAAATGTTGAATGCTTTATTATATAAAGAACGCGAATCAAAGAAACCCCATATATCTGAAGCATTAGTTGGAATGCTAGATTTTGATCCTGAAAAAGCTGAAATAGATAAATCTTTAAACTCAATTTCTAATCTCAATGCTGACTTTGAGGGTAGCGCACAAGATTCTGTATTTTTAAGAATGAAGTCGCGTTTAGATCATGTATCTAATCGAATACGTAGGTTACTAGTACCGCATAACGATGAGAAGCAGATGAATATAAAAAGGAGGCACCGTCCTCAGAAACATAGTTGCCAACTTACTTTCGTTGAAATAACGAACCTAAGCGCATGATGGAGCACCTAACGTCATGGCTCGGTTCGAACTTCTGCTCTAAACAAAATCATATTTGCTAGACTTAACCTTAATAAATGAAGACACGAAATCTCAAAGATGAAGAAAACTAAAACAAATAATACACCGAAACACAATTAGATAAATGAATTACAATATACCTTAGATGACTCTTATGATCTTCAAACTGTTTGAGGTGGGTATTGCAAGCAATTTGGTTTGAAATAACAAACAAATTCAATGTTATATTTGTGTCGAACAAATTGTGAAGTTTTTATTAACTTTTAGATGAAAGAAAAGCTTGTGAGCATTTTCCTGTGATTGAAAGAGAGCTCAAATATTAAAATCTATGAACACAATAGCTAGCAAATTGAACTGTACAGTCAGAACCTTTGAAAGATGTTTGCCAAACTTAGTCGAATACCTACTACTCTGAAAGGGACAAAAATCAGACCTGATGTTATTATTATATCATAAGTATGTAAGTACATCATACTGAGACACAAATATAACAATAACTTTCAAGGTAAAACAAGGTAATGTACATTATACACTGTATCTATATTGGCATAATCCAAACTGAATTATGTTTGCAAATAAAAATAAATATAAACTAAGCAAAGCTGTAGCATTTGTTCATGCGAAAATTTGAAAATGCTACAAGTTATAAGAGTCGTTTAGTGTGTTCAATTGTATACAGTGATAAAGAATAAAGAGAATATTATTTCAAATTTAACAATACATTGCATTGAAGGATCATATTTATTTACTTAATTGTTTATTTGATTAATGGCTATAAAGGCTATCATTCTTTCATAGATACCCAAAATTCTAACAATTTCTTCATTTCTAAAATTCGACAGAAATTACGAAAAAATAACTAGAAATGAAACCTTACGATTCTGCAATGGAAAAAAAATCGTTCTAAGACAATGTATGTTTATTAAAATTTTATGAACTTTTAAAAATTTAGGCTGAAATAATGAAATCCGTTATATTTCGTTATTTATATGACAATTTCCATATTCACAAAAATTTTGCCTCAAATAATGAAATCCGTCATTTTTCGTTAATCAAATGATTTCATGTCAATCAAATACTTTCTATATAAAGACATAAACCAGAAACTGCACTGAATAAATAGAGATTTAAAGATATTACCTGTATGGATGAATCCATAAAGGTACATGTTCCATTTCCCAAATTTTCTGAAATACAGTCAAAAGTTGAAAAGCCATGAGCTCCTGTCTTAAGTCATCTCCGCATTTTACAATGCATGACAATAGCTTCCAAGACGCCAAATGACCATATGGGGACGTTTCTCGTATCCTTGTTTCTTTATCCTATGAATATTACAAAAAATACTAGATATATTTTCTATAATTATTACCAAATAGTTGATGAAGAATATAAACAATAAACTCACAAAACTGTGCTTATTATTGGTAAAAACATCAAATTGGCAGATTTTGATTAATGTTTTATTAATGACTAGTAAATTTTGAACAAAAGCAGTTTAATTTTTATAGCAAAAAAATAATCTATTCAAATTTATAGACTGAAAACACTTTTCGGCCGGCATTTGCTAATATGAGAACCCAAACTTGCTTAAATCCAACTTAAAAGATATTATTAAAGAGTTTGATCAATGCAGAACATTTAAGGCCATTTTTCCAAAATTTTAGAAATAATAACTAAAAAAGTGTTTTATAACGAAACAAGGAACATGGAATCATACCTGCCAAGGTTCTTTCAAAACAGCGGCTGATGGATCTTCAGGATCATGGGTAAATTGTTTGCTCTTTTCATCGTGGAAAAAGTCAGATAACCTTCTACGAATTTCACTTGCGGGAATAGACATTGGCGGGATGCCAGAATCGCTAGAATCTTGACTCATTTGCGATATTGTATCTCTATCAACTGTTTTTTTCATTTGAGTATACTATAAACAAAATCAATGTTAAGACTGATATAGTTTTTACTAAATTAGATATGCACCACAAAAGCAGTATGGATAAGTGACATTGAACCACATACAAATTATCTACTAAATTATGACAAATAGTACAACTTGCATTTGAACTGTCACTTGCCATTTTGAATTCAATATGACTACAATAAATATTTATGGAATCAACCTGTTCAGATATTTCATCATCTTCCTGGCTCCACTCAGGATCATTGTCATCATAGCAACCGCCACACACGCTAAACGCAGACAAAGATACAGAGTCGTGTTTCAAGTTTTCCTCCGATTTTGTATGTCGTAAAGTGGGCATAATCTTACTAGGAACTTGAGAACTGTATATATCTTCAACCTCCACTACTTCAATATAAATTATGTAGGGTGCCTGAAATTAAAAAGACGATTATTATAATAATCTACATAAAATCGTAATTAATCAGTTTGAGATAATTTAGGATATACTGAATATTTCTCTTTTTTTACTTATGTCATACCTTATCTTTAGAATTTAGCACTGCAGCAACCTGTGGCGGAATTCTAACTACTAAATGCTGGGATGCAGTATTTAATGGTAGCCAGACCCTAGCCGGCAAATTAAGGTTTAAAGTAGTGAGTTCTGCTACTAATCTTGTTGTTTTTGCTTCCTTGGTAGGTATTGAAGTTAAAAGTTTACCAATTAGGATGAGCGCCTGCATGAATTCCAATTCGGGTCTCAGTCTTGGAGCCTAAAAAAATATTTTGATTACGATTTAAATGGGACACTAAAATTTATAATTATAAATAATAACGCACAGACAAGAGCTTTGACCATTTTCAAATCAAAGCTGTTTTATATAAAGAAATACAACATAAGAAAATTAAACTAGGAAAAGGGAATAAGGATAAATGGATAAAGACCAAAAACATCTACGATTTGCCGAGGATATTGTGTTAGTTGCGTCTAGCAAAAGAAGTCCTGGCGATTATATTGATAAATAACACAAAACTAAGACAGATCCGACTAAACATAAACATTTAAGACACAAAGTTTATAACTTAAAGGGGGATGGCCTGGTAAGCAAACGGCATACTCGTAGTTTTCAACATATCGAGGATCCTCAAAGTGCAGTCATTTGATCAGGATATGTTATCTGTACTTTACAGAAAATAAAAAAGATACTCATAAAAACAGTTGTATATATTAAAAATGACCGTTTAATACCAACCCTAACTAATTTCCAAGTCGAATATTGCAAATTTCTTGAAGAATGTTCAATGTATTTACTTAACAAATTAGCCATTACCTAAGTTAATAACTGTTTCGCCTGGTGAATTAAAATTTTCCTTGTCCTCAGTTCTAAAATAATAATTTTGGTAGCGCCGTAACATTGTGACCCACCAACATTGCTACTAGATAGACCTTAGAAATTTTTAAATCTAATTATTTTAAAATTTCTAATTTTTTAAGCTATCAGAGCCCAAAAGAAGAAATATAGTTCAATAATTAACAATTCCCTAACACCATTTTATAAACATAGAACAAACAAATCAGGCTATACCATAAGCATATGTTTTTATGTCACTTGCAAACATCTCCAAGCCCTGACATTATTTTCGGCTGTCGGTTTTATCTCGATCTCAATACATCACAAAAGCTTTGTTATTTAAAAATTTAAACTCTAGACATATTTCGAGATGTTCTTCAAGAATAGAGTGGCAGCATTACTGTCGGTTTCATAATGCATAATATAGATTACATAAAAAATTATTATAGATTATTAGATTATATAATTACAGAAACATTCCTGTATTAGTGACAACTTACCAAGCAGATGCATTCAGTCTTTTCTCCCCTAAGGTCATTTACGATACTTCTTCGGCTTTCGAAACATAAGCAACCGTTGTCGAACGCTCTTCCCGAGCTTAAATCCCCTAAACACAATCTAGCAGGGGCGGTTTTCAGTTCTGCTGATCCTAATAGCGCTGAAGCATCACTCTGAAAATAAAAATACGATTCAGTACAATATATACATATAAAATAGCATATAATTAACTAGGAAAAAGGCTTCGCCTTTAATATGAGAAACTTGGTGTATAGAGTATCCGGAAATTCGATCAAAACAGGTCGATTTAGGCCAACTTAGTTATTTTCAAAAGTGCTTGGAATATTAAAAAAGTAATGATTTTTGGTATATAGTCAGTCTAACCCTACAAAATGCCATTTTTCTGGGTATAGTGACCGGTTATAAAACAGCGGAAATGTCATAAAAGTGACACCATTTTTTTATGCCAATCATATGACAACGGCAACCCAGCTATTTTTGTCGGGTAACTGGATGTATTTGGAAGTTTTTTAATCGCTTAAACAATTTTTGCTGGATGAGCGATTATGCCATAAAAAATAATTTCACTTATCTGCATACAATGTCATAGTTGACTATTAAACATTGACATCGCTGCCTAAGAAGTTGACTAAAATGCGACCATCATTCTTAACAGTTAAGCTCACTTTACCAATAAACATGAATAACTATATATTTGAACTCTGTGAAGGTTGGTATGCTCCTATGATAAATCTTTGAAAATAATTTAAATAAGAATAAGATGACCTTAAAAATATACTTCCGGTAAAGCCGGAAGCGGTAGATTCAAAAACAGCGTATCAATGCAGTATTATATTATCACTAGAAAAATTTATCAGTTATATTTTAAAAAAGTAAATAGAAAGTTGACAAGCTACTAGTTCACCAAGGTTGGTATCAGTAGCGAAAGCCCCCGCCCTCTATCTAACCCGCCTCAACCTCCTAATGCAAATTGCAAATGGCTCATCATTCGGCACCCTCGAAATAGCTCGCCCCTCCCGCCCCTATACCCACGGCACGTTACTGGTTGGTATACCAACCTTGACTACTTCACCAGGTATAGTGAAACATATTTTTAAATTGTAACTGGTTTAAAACTGTATAAAGCGATTGGGGTAGCGTTAAGATCCTCATTTATGTACCTTCACAAGAAATAAAAATTTACTTATTTTCTAAGATATAGTTTTCAAATTTTATTAGTTTTATGTAATAAATATAGTTAAAACATCATACCTGTGACCTTTGATGTGATTTCTTCAAAGGTGCCGATACAGTGAGTCTATCAGTAAGAGACACCGTCATTTTTTCAGATGATGATAGAGATGTAAGTTGACTCTTAGGCCTCAATTCATCAGAGAGTATCAGGTTGCGAAGTCTTACCCCATGGGGTTTCTTTTTTGACGGCACCGGAGCGTCTGTACTATAAGCGTGCAGTAACCATGCACATTTTAGTGAAAAATCTATCGATTTGCGGCATCTGAAAAATAAAAAAAAAATCAATATGTATTTCTGATTTTTGTATTTAATGTCAATACGACTAAAAATTGCAGATACTATGAAACAATAGAAAAGTAGCTTGAACTTGATTTGAGCAGTAGTCATCGAACAAGCATATACATAGTGGTTTGTATGTATGTTATTATACAATATACAGATGTCCAGATGTACTTAAACGTACTGTCAGGAGGAATAGCTTGCTTAGAAACTTCGTTATTTTAAATAAAATACCCCCAAAGTAAAGGTCAAAGTATATATTATATTATTATTAATATATTGAGATTCTCTGGAAAATTCTTATAATCTATGTCCTGAAGATAATCTCAAATAGACAAGAGTCATGGAAAACCAAAACTCCATCTTCTCTAAAACAATTTATGTATCATATTTTAAGCCTTAATTTAGTTGCTTCGAAATTCCTGACGTCTGGAATAGACCATCAAATCCCATCGTCCTCCCCCAGGCTGGAGAACACCAAAGTA
>JAEQML010078516.1:0-12403 GCA_016904865.1 Pissodes strobi | reverse complement strand
ATATCATTAAATAATTACGCTTAATATGGACATATCAAATTATAAGTCAAAAGACACTCTGTGATAAGCTCACCTGAATATTTCAGGTTGTTTCGACCCACAGTTTTCAAAATAGTCTCGTTCTATTATCTAAGCTCTACGGTACAAGAAGGGATGCCTAAATCCAGTGAAATTCGGAGTTTAAATATTAAAGTGTCAACGGGAATGACAAGGACCAGTACCGTTATTACCTGGATAATATAAACGTACGATACCGTATCCCCATACATTTTGCTTGTATTTTATTGCTTATAAGAACGCGCTTATTGCATTTCATTAAAACTGGAATTAAATTAGATAGAAATAAAATATGATTCTTACACCTGTGACTGCGATAGCGGTAGACATTCTACTAATGTCTAGCAAATAATAATTTTATGAAGGATAAAAACCTTCTTATATGGAATTAAGATAAATTTCTGTTTTACTATTAAAATATTTAATGAGCCCAAGAGGTGGTTTTAAATCTCCAAAGCTATCAAGATATATGACATCTTCATAATTTTTAAATAATGCTGTCCAGTGAGTTTCTTCATTTTGTTTGCTTTTTAAGGTCATCCCTCATAAAACCCTCTTAAAATATACTATTATTAGTAATTTTTCACATCTAATTATATCAATATTCATAAACCGCCTTTTTGAATTTTTTCTAATAGTGTTTCTTTACTGAGCCACTGTTATATAATTGTATAAATAACTTCTTTACTTCTAACACACCATTTCCACTTTCGCAAAGATTCACAAAAAAAATCCCTTTTCTTTCGAGAAATCTTCCCTAGTCTTGCTGCAATTTTTCTAGCTATTTCTTGGATGCTTATGCATCATTTACAGCTTTAGCAATATCGGCAGCACCTCCTCCTAAAGCACCTAACGCCCTTAAGAGGTGGTAACAGCAGAGGTAAAAATCATTTAATTTTTTAGGTCTTATTAATCGCTTTTATGTTAATTTCAACCTTTTTCCTTTCTTTCAAATCCATTCTAAGTTTGCTCTTATCTTTCATTATACCAGTGACAGCTAAAGCAACAACTTTTTCATCAATTTAAAAATCATGTTAACTGTAATAGCCAATTTTAATTACTCTAATTTGGAACACGCGGAGGTACTAAAACCGAGGTTGGAATTTACACAACATGTTAGAACGCTAATTGTCACATTAAATTTTTCGGCGACTTAGGAATTTTAAGTGTCCCTAGTAAAAATATTTTAATAGCTGGACACCTGCTAATTCCAGATTTTTCGAGCAAAAACCAAGCCTTGAAAGATGGTATAAAAAGCTAAAACTCTTTGGGAAGGGGGCAGTCAAAAACAGACTTCACTCGCGATAGCACCCTACGTTGCCCGACTGGGCCTCTTACGAAGTTAGTATGAAAGAAAAGCTAGTCTTAGTCTGATCAGTTAGTCCGAAACAAGTCTCCACGTTCGGTAACGCATTTCTATGTTCACAAGGGGCCTCGAAAAGTAGGCCCGAACAGGGGCCGGAAAAGTACAACGTACCGGTGTCAAAGAAAAATCCTGTTTAAAATACGTATTTCCTGTGATCTGCAGTAACTTAATCAGCGCTAGTAGGGGTTGAAGCACAGGTTACAGCTTGTACGATAAGGAATAGAAAGTAAGTTGTAGCTTTAAGACTCTGTGACTTTTGTCATGAAATGTTCAAGAAACCTAGAAATGTACTCTTCTAGTTTGGGTGTCATTAAACAGACTAAGTGTTAGTGAAAACTTAGATTTTATTTTCTTTTAGGTTTTAATGTAATTTTATCGGTTTGAAGTTTACAGTTAGTTACAGTCAGAAAAAAATAGATAATAGCGGGATAAATGTTAATAATACTAATTAGTTTCTTCTTATTATGTCACATCTTATTGTCTGGTGAACTCTTAAAATAACTAGGTCATAACAGAAATTTCCTGAACATATTGGGGCCAACCACTGAATTAACATAAAAATGCTCCCTTAAATTTGAAACCTCAATGAGTATTTGAAAACTGAATGTCGTTTGGCCTACGCTCATTTCTTTATAACTAAGGTAAATTGGAGCACAGAAAAGTGGAATGAAGTTACTGACTACTAGGTGGAGAAAAAGGGGTTGTTGCCCATGGTGTCTAGGTAAATTATTTTCATCAAAATAGGGTGTCAATAGAATGGTACTGCGAATCCGGTTAGTAATTGAAAAAGAGGCAAAGTCGGACAATATTATTGGGCCCTAGAAGGTCAAGTACTCTCAATGTTAGGAAAATAAGGTGTGGTTCAGGATTTGTAGTTTTACGCATTACTGAAATGCTGTATATGATTCTATTTTGGGGCAAAAATACGTATTAATTGAGACTAAATATAAAAACACAGGTGGCAAAATGATCGGACATAGACCACATTTTACACAATTACGAATATTTGACCGAAATCAGGCAAGGTAGTAGCATAGCCTAAAGAAAACTATAGCTGCGACACTTAAGCGCGGCACCTTTGAGAAGCGAGGACCAACTTTATCACTATGTAGTGGGGAGGAAATGAATAAATCTAACTTGACGTCAACCCCCCGGCAATCATTAGTGAAGTGAGCCGTACTAAAATTTTTTGGGACGTTATATACTAAAATTGTTACTCTCCCCTATTATTTTATTTAAACTTTCATCACAAAATATATGATTTATAAAATACTGTTTATTTCGAGTAGAGAATAACCATTTTTTTGATCCAAAAAGCTGCATAAAGAGAGCCGGATATTTATTTAAACATTACACCTGAAAGAAATAGTTAAAAATGTCTTTTGAAGTGAAATTAAGAATGGCGAATGTATATTACTTGTAGTAAGTACAGCATTCTTGAACGCTGAATAACTATAATAGAATATAAGCGCCAAGTTAATCTTTAAGATTATTAGCAACCTGCACAATTTTATAAACGTATTATGTACGATTTTGCATATTTTTTCGTAATAGCTTTTTCATTTTATTCGCTAGATAAAAATATTGTCAAGATGGTGAAATGAAAGTAAATTTTTCATCTGGCTATAGTTCACGAACTAGTTTATGCATGAAGTGCACAATTACGCTAAATCGGAGCAACCTGTACCGTGCGTTCAATTTATCTTGATAACATTTTGATTCGTTGTAACTTTTTTGTTTTTAAAGATATCAAGTTAAACAAAAAAGCAAAATGTAGGGTTGGTAGCCAAATTTTTTTCTACGTTACATATAAAATAAAACACTAACAATTTTCTGACATATCAGCCTACTCTATATTTTTTAAATAGAACACCCTGTATATTACTACATTTTTGGAATCTCTAGAGAAGTCTAAACACATTTCGTGTATAATATCTTATACCTATCTTTCTTTAGGTGTTTACGAAATATTGACAGTTGAAGGTCGTGCATTTTGACATTTTGATAGGCTTTGAAATCTAAACCGCATGAGAGCCAGGAAAACGGTTTGCATATTCCTGTCTTAGGTTTTCATGAGCTATCAAATGACAGTAACTTTGAATTTAACCCGCGAATAAAATTGACCGGAACTTTTAAACCTCCGGTTAAATTGAAAGCCTCTGTCATTTGATAGCTTATGAAAACCGTTTTCTTTGATCTCGTGCGGTTTAGAGCCTGTCAAAATGCCTGACTTTCAACGTCAATATTTCGTAAACAGCCAAAGATAGGTATAGGATATTATACACGACATGTGTTTTGATTTCACTAGAGAGTCCAAAAATGTAGTAATATACAGGGGGTTCTATTTAAAAAATATATAAAGTAGGCTTTTATATCAGGAAATTATTGGTGTTTGTTTTATATGTAATCTAGAAAAAACTTGGCTACCAACCCTACATTTTGCTTTTTTGATTACCTTGGTATCTTTAAAACCAAAAAAGGTACAGCGAATCAAAATGATATCAAGGTGCTGATCAAATCTGAAATAATGGATATATGTGGATAACGATCGACTTTTGCGAAAAACAACCAGCAAAAACAATGTTTTTGTGACTTACGCCTTTATGGTAGAATACGAACTGTTTATTGTCAAACGAAATGTTTTGCACTTTCTTATCTTCCACATAACCACAACCTGGAAAATACTCCCCACCAAACCGAAAATTTCGTATATCTAGATCGGAAAATATGTCCCGCTCTTTTGAGACCTTTTATATTGAAATATAATTCAATTATATTGTCAAACTGAAATCAACATAGCTAAATGATGAAATGGTTGTAAGACCAATAAAAAAATTAAAAACATGTTATTTCTATAAAATGTGTATACATATGAAGGGTACAGGGGAAAAATTATCTAAGCGCCATTTCCATAGGAAACTTTTTTATTATTGACTTCACAGAAAATTTTATTCTTGATAAAAGTTGGTGTTTAAAAAAAACTAATTTTGACAATGCTAAATTAAAGATAAGTTATACAGGGTACTCAATAAATACAAAAATGATGGTTAAAAAATCAAAAACTTTGGAATATCGGAAAACCTTCTACAGACAAATAAAGCTCGTATTAAGATAAAAATAAAAGTCAAATACCATTTTTTCCAAAAGTGCACCGCACCGTTGCGGAGAAAATCAATTTCAATTACTGAAAAATTTTGTCCTTATTTTTTTCAGCAACGATGCACTTTTGGAAAAAATGGTATTTGACTTTAATTTTTACCTTAATAGGAGCTTTATTTTTCCTGTAGAAGCTTTTCCGATATTCCTAAGTTTTTGTTTTTTTAACCACCATTTTTGTATTTTTTAAGTACCCTGTAATACTTAGTCTTAATTTAACATTGTCAAAATTAGTTTTTTTCCAAGCACCAATTTTTATCAAGAATAAAATTTTCTGTGAAATCAATAATAAAAGTTTCCTATGGAAATGGCGCTTAGATCGTTTTTCCCCTGTACCCTTCGTATATATTTTATGAATGTTTCCATATTATTAATTTTCGATTATTTTTGGGCACTTTAAATTTTGTAATTTATGATACGTTTTAGTCCGTTTTGGTGCTTTTAGTTAGTTTGGGTTAGTTCAATCAGCTTTCGTTTAGTTTTAATTTATTTTAGTCATTTGAACCCGGTTCCGATACATTATAACCAATTTTAATATTTTTGGTTAGTTTTGGTTAGCCGCCAAAACTGGGTCGTTCAATCAACTATCGATTACTTTCGGTTCCGATACGTTATTACCAATTTTAGTGTTTAGGATAGTCGCCAAAATTGAATTGATCTGGGTTAGTTTTAACTTACTTAATATTATTTTTAAGCTATTCCGATACGTTTTAGCCCGTTTTGGTACTTTTAGTTACTTTTGGTTTGTTTTGGTTAGTCTTGCAATCAAATTTTGGTTACTTTCAGTTTATTTTAGTTATTGAATTAATTCAAGTTAGTCGTCAAAATTCGCTTAATTTTGGTTAGTTTCAACTTATTTTAATATTTTTAATCTGTTACGATACGTTTTAGCCCTTTTTGATGCTATTGGTTAGTTTTGGTTAGTCGTTCAATCGACTTTAGGTTAATTTCAGTTAGTTTTAATTTAGTTTAGTAATTTGAATCGGTTCGGATACGTTATAACCAATTTAAATGTTTTTAATTAATTTAGGTTAGTCGCCAAAATTCGGTTAATTTGGGTTAGTTTCAACTTACTTTAATAATTTTAATCTGTTACGATATGTTTTAGCCCTTTTGGTGCTTTTGGTTACTTTTGGTTAGTCGTTCAATCGACTTTCGGTTAATTTCAGTTAGTTTTAATTTATTTAAATCATTTGAACCGGTTCCGATACGTTATAACCAATTTTAAAGTTTTTGATTACTTTCGGTTAGTCGCCAAATTTCGGCTAATTTGGGTTAGTTTTAACTTACTTTCGTTCAATCAACTTTCGGTTAATTTCAGTTAGTTTTAATTTATTTTAGTCATTGGAACCGGTTCCGATACGTTATAACCAATTATAATGTCTTTGGTTACTTGCCAATATTCGGTTAATTTGGGTTAGTTTTAATTTACTTTAACATTTTTAATCTGTTCCGATACGTTTTAGTCCGTTTTTGTGCTATTAGTTGCTTTTGTTTTGTCATTCAATCAACTTTCGGTTACTTTCAGTTAGTTCCAATTTATTTTAGTCATTTGAATCGGTTCCTATACGTTATAAACAAATTTAATATTTTTGGTTAGTCGCTTAAATTCCTTTCGTTTTGCTAAGTTTTAACTTACTTTAATATTTGTAACCTATTACGATAGGTACGTTTTAGCCTGTTTTGGAGCTTATGGTTACTTTTGGCTAGCTTTGGTTAGTCGTTCAATTAACTTTCGGTTGGTTTCAGTTAGTTCCAATTTATTTTAGTCATTTGAACCGATTCCGATACCTTATGATCAAATTTAAGTTTAAATAAACAAACTAACTAGCTGCTTAATTCTGCCGTTCTTTTCCCATTTTAACACATAAACATTAACTTATTTATATAACATACAAACAAATCAATATATACGCATAACGTCTATTTGCCCAAACAACGAATTTTTTTCTATTTTAATTCCTATGAAAATTTATTGCACTCCGGCCCAGGTAAGCGCGTATGATTGGCATCGAGTTCCAACTGCGTGGTGTCCTCCCTTCACTGAGCTTCACGGAGAAAATTTGATTCCGTACCCCACTAAACGAGCCGAGTGTCGCGGCTATAGTTTTCTTTAGGCTATGGTAGTAGACTATTTTGGTTTCGGTTAGTCACACAATTTTGTTGCTTTTGTTGCGGAAATTTCGTAGTGAAACCTTGAGCTGGTAGCTCGTATAGAGTCTTATCAGCTTCGCATATTTTTGATGAATCATTAGATTGATTATACTCTATATCGTGTTCTCGGCAAAGAGCATCTAAATGGATTTATACCTGCGCCTCCTTATGATAATCCTTGTTCTAATTTCGCACCGAGACCACAATAGTCATACGTGTTAAAAAGGTCTTCAGTCAGTAGTTTTTCTCTCGTTCTTACCTTCTAAAGATTCACACACATTTTTTTATCGAATACACAAATCATAATTTTATCAACACTTCTAATAATTTCTGAATTATTATATATTAAATTTGGAAGGTATTTGATTTTTACTGAAGTATAAGTTACAATATCCCCAACAAATTCGGAAGTTGTTTGGTCACAATCCTCTATAATTAAAGCAACTATGTGCCATAAATATGCATAGCTTTTCACGTTTTCTAGCTTATTGCCTCTAATTTCAATTGATGGATTTGTGCTGCACGTGATTTTCGTCTTGGAGATATTCATATCAAGACCAATTTTGGAGCATTCTCTGCCCAGCTCTGTTGGCACTTATTGAAGGTCTTCTGTGTTTTCCGCTATGAAAACGATACTATCGGCGTATCTTAGGTTGTTCAACCTTTTCCCATCAAATGGAATTCCTCTGTTCTGCCAGTTTCGATTTTCAAAGGCATCTTCTAGGGCCAGCGTTTAATTCTAACCGGATTAGTTTTTTCGTGAAGTTATAGGGTTGAGGTTGCGTTATCGTGCATGTACTTCAAGAGCCTTATATATCTGTAGTCCGCTCTTGCATGCCCTAGTGAGTGAAGAAGAGCCCAGTGTCCCACCGTATCGAACGCCTTTCTAAAGTCCACAAAGGTCAAGCATACCTGAAAGTTGTATTCCAAGGATTTTTCCAGTAGAATTGTCATGGTTAGAAGAGGTTCGCAGGTACTATAACCTTTCCTAAATGCGGCCTGTTCCAAGGGTTGGTATTCATCCAGCTTCTGTCTTATCCAGTTCGTCAAGATTTTCGTGAACAGCTTAAACATCTATAAGAAAAGGCTAATTGTTCTGTTGTTTTCTAGGTTAGCATTATCTCCCTTTTAGTATAAAAGCACAACACTTGAGTTATCCTATCTATGGGGTATATTACCTTCATCCATGCATTGATTAAGCATTTCGCTGAGTTTCATTAGTGCATCTGCATCTGCGAGTTTTAGACCTTAAATTATTATATCATCCGCTCCTGGTGCCTTGTCGTTTTTCACGATTCGTAGTGCGTATTGTATTTCTGGTATGGTTAATGGTTATGCAAGTTACATCTTCTTACCATTCATTTATTGCTTTCGGTGCCATTTATTGTGTTGTCTTGCATGCTGGTGTTATAGGGATTTTCGTAGAACATTTCTGTTATTTTATCATTTCTTTTCTCTCTTATTTCTTCTCCGTCTTTGCTTTTGAGGGTAAGGATGTGACATTTACTACAATTTGTATGGCTTTTCAGTCCCTTGTTGTTTTCTATCAATTTTTCCACTTCAACTTCATAATGTCTCCGCAGATCGCTTCTAATTCGATGCCTTGTTTCTTTTGCTAATTGTATAAAGTGGAGGTATCTGCCATCCCTAACAAGTTCCCGTTTAACTTACATTTCTTTTGTCTCGTCACTGGGTGTGCGTGGTTTTCTTTTTGCCACTCGCTCGGTCGCTCTTTCTAGAATTGAAGTTAGTAAATCGTTCCTGCTTTTTAGATTTTTCCCTGGCCATATATTATTTACGTTGTTTAGGACTGATTTAATTTCTTTGTTAAGCTCCATCGCAGTGTTCATTAGTTCAGTTGTATCCAAGTACATTATTCTCTGTCTGGTGTACCCATGTTTGGTTTTTAGTTATAATATAGATTTATACCCTTAGCAGCCGGTGGTCACTGCTCACTTTAGTGGTTAAGGGCCATTACGCATTTGACTATAGTCAATCTTCAGAGTATGCTCTTGAAATTGGTGAGCAACTATTTTACATTTAAAAACTCGGTAATGTACAGGGTGTTCGGTTATATTTTGAACGGGGTTTACACGCTTTATTTTTAGAGATATAGAAAAATGATAAATACAAAAGTTTTAGGATTTTGTCTGAGCCGCCACGATTCGTCATCCTTGAATATACCATGCAGCAGTGGTAAATATCAACTTTGTTATTTTAAATGGAACACCCTGTATATTATTGCATATTTGGATTTTGCGGAGCTTTCTAGACATATTTCACGAATAATGTCCTATACCTATCTCCAACTGTTTTTGAAATACTGACAGTTGAAAATCGACCATTTACCAAGTTTGATAGCTTGTAAAATCTAAACGGCTAAGTATAGAGCAAAATGGTTTGCACTTTCCTATCTTGGTTTTTCATAAGCTATCGTTTGACACTAACTTTAGATTAAACCAGAGGTTAAATTTAACCGGAATTTCTTAACCTCTGGTTAAATAAAAAATTAGTGTCAAACGATCATCATCAATCAGCCTTTGCATCCACTGCTGGATATAGGCCTCCCCCATTTCTGCCCACTGTCCTCTATCTTGAGCGCTCCGCATCCAGTTTATGGTTATTCTTTTGATATCATCCGTCCATCGCGTGGGAGGTCTTCCCCTGTTTCTCTTAGTCTCCACTCGATCAGCCTTTTTGTCCATCGGCCATCTGTCATGCGGGCCACATGTCCAGCCCAGTTCCACTTTAGCTTAGCCACCTGGTATATAACATCCGTGACTCCTGTTCTCGCTCGTAAGTCCTCATTTCTGACGTGGTCACGAAGTGACACACCGAGCATCGATCTTTCCATCTTGCGTTGTGCTATTCTGAGCTTCTTAGCAGATTTGACTATCAAAGTTAAAGTTTCGGCGCCGTAGGTCATAACCGGTAGAATACACTGATTAAAAACTTTTCGTTTTAGACAAATTGGGAGATCACTTTTAAACACATCTCCAAGTCTGCCATATGCAGCCCTACGCTCGCTTGTCAAACTATAGCTTATGAAAAACCAAGATAGGAAAGAGCAAACTATTTTGTTCTATCTTTAGCCGTTTAGATTACACAGGCTGTCAAACTTGGTAAATGGTCGATTTTCAACTGTAAATATTTCAAAAACAGTTGGAGATAGGTATAGGACATTATTCATGAAATATGTCTAGAATTGTCCGCAAAATCCAAATATGAAATAATATACAGGGTGTTCCATTTAAAATAGCAAAGTTGATTTTTACCACTGCTACATGGCATGGTATATTCAAGGATGACGAATCGTGGCGGTTGAGACAAAATCCTAAAACTTTTGTATTTACCATTTTTCCATATCTTTAAAAATAAAGCTTGTAGACTCTGTTCAAAATATATCCGAACACCCTGTACAGCAGGAGATTAGTCCAACAATAATTGTTCATGCAAAACAGCAGTATGTATCGTCAAAAATGGTACACTAGTTTTATCTTTATTATTATAAATTTATTTAACATTTCAGGAGTTGTAGAGCAAGAACAATGGCAACCAAAAATCAAAATGTTAACGCTGATGCTGATGCTGAAGGCGTTAGTGATACTAGCAGTACTGCTGAGATTCAAATCACCCAAAGCCAGCACTCCCAGTCTGAAAAACATTTTAAAACTGCATCACAAGAATTTACACCTGCAACCGCTTCAGAAACACCCACTCCCAGCACTAGTGGCAGTGACATTTTGCTGCCCCATAAAAGACAAAAAACCATTGTGCAGACGTTTAGGACCCTTCAATCCTACAGCGACCAAATAGTTAATCGATACCGCTCCGTACCTTTCACTGATAAATGCTCGTGAGACGCAGTTTCATGAAGTATAAAAAGTACTACTTCCGTTAGAAGCTGGAGTATAATATACTACTAGTAGTGTCGTAACACCAATGATTTGTAACATAAAGAAAAATATCCAATAAATTTTACCCGAATCCGATGTAGCAACACAGCTAAAAGAAGTGTAACGAGCCAATTTTAGAGGCGACTTAACTTTGGGATGACTAAGGCGAGGCCGTGACAACCCTGCAAGGCGAGGGACGCGCGGAGGCACTGTGGAGTCATGAAGTTATGTAATTATGATGACTGTACTTGTTGTGGTTTAAGGTTTAGGGTGAAAATATGAGTGGCTGTAATAATATGGGCGAAATAAAACGTGTTAGTAAAAAGTGTTGTTTACAGATCAGAAGTGGGATAACCTACGGATTGTGTTATTTATTGTGGAGAACAGTGAAAAACGCGATTTCGGCGAGTTGAATCACGTTGGCGTCTTCTTTTCTTTATGTGTGGCGGCATGACAAAAACTCTTAAGAATAATTATTGGCGGGCATTTTTTTGCTATCATTGACAGTGGATTGACATTGGACAACTTTTGACAAGTTACGATACGTGCGTGTGACGATTATTATTGTAAGAATTGTGGCGTATTTTAAATGTGTTTATTGGCATTGGTGTTTAAAAGGCGTTTTAGTGATTGCCTATGGAGGAAGGCAGAAGTGACGAGTCAGAGGCTCGATAACGAGCCTGAATTGAGCGACGGTGACCACGACGAAGGCGAATCTGCGATCGAAGACGAAACAGTATTCATGGTGCATAAGCCGTTGAAAGGCGGTTTGGCGGCTAGTATCCAGCAGATTGTGGCGGCCGAAACGGCTAAGCCGACAAAACAAAAGGCGACCGTTACACGTATATAGCCCCAAAATAGGTGGCAAATGCATATCCAATATCCAATGTGTCGTTAAAAGTCATGTCACCGAGTCACATCTCCACTGGAATTCCATTCTGAATAAATTCCCTTATTATTCAGTCAACGATAATACGCATATTCTGATGTTACAAAGTGATAAATTGAAGCATCATCTTGGGCTCCTCACATACAGGTATCCGAAAAGGATAGGAATGTATTTGGGATCTTGAAAACTATAAGAGATAAAAAATTGATTAAATGGAAAACGTAAGATATTTAATTGCTAGTTCAATTCTGTTTTGATAATGAATTAATCTTAATGAAATTATAATTCATAATAACGAATTTCATAACGAATTTTATTTATCTTTTTTAATTATCGACAAAGTTTCAAAAAACTAAAAAAAATATTTTTTAAAACTGCTGCTATTATGTAATTTTTAAATTTTTGTTTGTACCTACTATATTTTTTTGACAAAATATAGTAGAGAGTTCAACAGTTGTCCTTGTCCTACGCTGTGTAATATGGTTGTTGTTTTTTAATTATTCTTGATGTTTGTGATGTTCATTGTATTGATGTTTGTGATGTTCATTGTATGTTTGTGTTTTTTAGAGAGTTTATTTTATATTACATATTATTTATCTAGGTACTTTTAAGATATTTTATATTTTGTTGTTTTTAGCTGAATGCATTTATTCCAATTTTTACTAAAGGTTATTAAAATTTAGTATTTAGTTGTTTAAAGTTGAATGTAGCTATTTAAAATATTATCATACTATTGGTGCTGTGACCTACCCTATCCTATAACTTTAGAAAATATAAAGAATTCCCAAACACTAAAAAACATAATCTAAATTTCCTATGTAAATCAAATTGGTGTTTAAAAGTAAAAGATATTTCTGTCATTCTGTCCATAAAAACTAGTATCTT
>JAEQML010078515.1:0-12403 GCA_016904865.1 Pissodes strobi | reverse complement strand
TTGCCATGGGATATGGCCCATCAAATCCCATCGTCCTCCCCCAGGCTGGAGAACACCGAAGTGCAAAGTCTGGAGCTGATCATTGACAGTTTGTGACAAGATGGGCTGCATTGTATTAGCTGGTAGGAACGTCAAGCTGGTGGGAGTAGTTTGATTACGGGGAGTGACGCCCCCGCCATTCCGAGTTGCCATGGGATATGGCCCATCAAATCCCATCGTCCTCCCCCAGGCTGGAGAACACCGAAGTACAAAGTCTGGAGCTGATTAATGACAGTGTGTGACAAGAGGGGCTACATTGTATTAGCTGGCAGGGACGTCAAACTGGTGAGAGCTGTTTGATTACGGGGAGTGACACCCCGCCATTCCGAGTTGCCACGAGATGTGGCCCATCAAATCCCATCGTCCTCCTCCAGGCTGGAGAACACCGAAGTACAAGGTCTGGAGCTGATCACTGGGAAGTGACCCAACAAACCCTATTTTTACCCCTGTCAGACTAGGGATCACCGAAGGAAAGAGTCTGAGGCCGATGCGTCCAGTGGAAGCGGCCCTAGGTGGTAGATGCATACGCCTACTCGCATCGTCCGGTGAAAGACCACCCCACCAGAACTGGGAGGCGCAAAGTGGTTTTCCCAAATCACGTTCCGTTTCCGCGCTGGTGGTTCCGGGTTCTACAGTAGGAATATAATAATATGGACATGATGGTGCTTCCAGGATCAAAATATTCCGAAGGTAAACTCTCCGGCCATTCGGATCTCCGGGCTCTGGGTAGCCCTGGGAGCCTTTCATTCCGCATTTCACAGACAGCAAAGATACCGAACCAATTTAGAATTGATATCTGCAACATAAGAGGCCTAAATACAAACCTAAATTCGGTACACCATCTACAAGTAAATAGACCACACATACTAGCCCTTACAGAAACACAATTATGTTCTACAACAACCCCTATCCTGGTTACGACTTGCATACCCGATTTAGACATAAGTTCGGAATATGCCTTTTTGTCTGAAGCGACCTTTCATGTCACCGCGAGGAAACACTCGAACCAAACAACCTTGACGTCATGTGGCTCAAGTTCACCGCCAAGGGATTAACCAAGTTTATATGTTGTCTCAATCGCCCTCCGAGCGATAGAGCCTACCAAAGCTTTTTTTCAACACTGGCTACCACTTTTGACTCGATACAGGTTGATCACCCCAGTTCAGAAATAATCGTTCTGGGAGACTTCAATGCCCACAACACCAACTGGCTCAAACATCACAACAAGACCGACAACGAAGGTAGAGAGGCTGAAGCATTCGCCATCAGCTGCGGGCTTACTCAAATTGTAGACGAACCAACTCGAATCTCAGAGAGGGGCGAATTCGCCGCCCTCCTGGATCTTTTTCTAACCACCAATCCTGACCAGTACACAGTTACAGTTGGTCCGCCACTAGATACTTCCGACCACAAACTTATTACAACGGTTTGTGAATTGCCACTCATACAGAAGGATCCACCATTGCCTCGCAAAATCTGGCATTACAATTCTGCAAACTGGGACGATCTAAGGGAGTTCTACCTAGATTTTCCTTGGCTCGACATCTGCTTTGGCGCTGACGACCCGTCAGTCTGCTGCGAAAAGATCACGCAAATAATCTCCTTAGGAATGGAAGCATACATCCCAAATTCCATCAAGTTGCCATCAAAAGGAAAGCCCTGGTTCGACAGAAGATGCGAAAGAGCTGTGGATAGGAAACAGCAATCCTACAAGTACTGGCAGCAAAATCAGACCGCTGAAAATCGCAATTATTTTGTCGAAGCGAGAAACGAATGCAAGCGTGTTATCGACGAAACTAAGGACAAACACAATCAAAGGACCAGGAATAAACTTTTGCAATGCCCCAGTGGCTCCAGGAATTTCTGGTCGGTAGCAAAGGCAGTAAGTAACAACTTTACAGAAACGTCTCTCCCACCTTTGACAGACGAACGTGGCATCACGGCGACTACAGTCAAGGAAAAAGCAAACATGCTCGCCAAAATGTTTTCTTCGCACTCTATCTTAGACATCCCCCAAGGCAAGACTCTCCCCACCATATCGAACATCAACACTACCATGGCAGAAGTCAAATTTCATCACCTTGATATTCGTAAAATTCATAAAAATCTACATACGCAAAAGGCGTCAGGACCGGACGGAATATCTGCCATCGTGTTAAAGAACTGCGCCAACGAACTAACACCCGTTTTTTCCAGGCTTTTTTCCCTGTCTTACGGAAAAGGGATTTACCCATCTTCTTGGAAAGTCGCTCGAGTGCAACCTGTTCCAAAAAAAGGCAAGAAAACCACGCCCTCAAACTATCGTCCAATTGCCTTGCTTCCAATAATCTCTAAAGTCATGGAACGTGTAGTCAATCAGCAAATACTCGAGTATCCCGAGAACAACAAAATAATCAGCGATAACCAATACGGCTTTTGCAAAGAGAGATCGACAGGAGATATATTGACCTATGTCACTCATATATGGAGTAGGGCAATTGAGAACTACGGAGAGTCTCGAGCGATTGCGTTGGATATTTCAAAGGCATTCGACAGAGTTTGGCATGACGGACTGCTCAACACGTCCTTCGAACTGCCAGCCTCTCTCTGCAGCTGGATTGCCAGTTTCCTTAGGAGCCGATCTCTGCACGTTACAGTCGATGGACACATCTCGGACACATTCACCATCAACGCGGGAGTGCCTCAGGGCGCAATACTTTCACCAACTCTGTTCCTAATCTATATTAATGACCTGCTGACCGAAACAAATGATCCTGTTTACAGTTTTGCAGATGACAGTACCCTTGTCTCCCACTTTAGATCAGAAAAACCCTTACCAGCGGCTGACACTCATCACCGCAGACAGGAGCAGATTACAGCAATTAATCACAACCTGGAGAAAGTTCAACTTGGGGCGACCGAAATTTGGTCCAGTTCAATGCAGCAAAGACCCAAGCAGCCACGTTTACCAAGAGGGCCAATACAGCGGGCCCTGACATCATTATGGCAGGGTCGACCATTCCTTCATCCTCGTCAATCGGACTGCTGGGTATCTCGGTCAACAGCAATATGTCCTGGCATGACCACGTTGCTAACATCGCAAAATCAGCCTCCCAGAAGCTTGGTGCGCTATTTCGCAACAAAACAAAAAACTCTATACACCGCAGCAGTTGCTCTTGCTCTACAAAGGGCAAATAAGACCGTGCTTAGAATATTGCTCACATATCTGGGGGGCCGCACCAAAGCACACCCTAAAGCTGCTGGATTCCATTGAGAAGAAAGCTGTGCGTCTCCTCGGCGACCCGGAGTTAACCCGGAATCTAGATAGTCTGGAACACCGCAGACATGTAGCCGAGACATCTCTGTTGTACAGATACTTTCACGGCAGATGTTCCCAGGATTTGGTCCGCCTCATCCTGCCCCTGGCAGCTCCTGTCAGACAGTCACGACAGACGGCAAGAGCGCACCAGTTCGTCGTACAACTGGAAACACCTAGAACATCGCTTTACGTCCAACTTACAAGAACTCCTTTGTCTGGCGCACTGCATCACTGTGGAACTCACTCCCAGGTCATCTGTTTCCCACTACTTACGACTTCAATATTCAAGAGCCGTGTCAATCAACATCTTCGGACACACACCGCTCGTCGAGCGCCATAGGGTCTCCCCTTAGTGTGTGTGCCACTGCCATAAAAAAATATTTATTGCTTCACTTTGAAGGTCAATAATCATTACCTCTGGAGGTAATGCAATAATCCGTTTAATAGAACGCTCAAACAGTAATCGATTTAGCAGGCCACTGAAGTGGCTAATCGAGTTCAAAGTAATAGACCTCCCTCCTACGACGTGCAAAACATTCTTTATAAATATTTTATAGCTTCATTTTAGAACGCCTGAAAGACTGAGTTATGATAAACATGTGATTTAAAATAATAAAAAATTACTGAGGAATACATAGGAATTCCATAAAATTTTCAACGCCGGCCAAAGATTATAAATAAGCCAATTTGATAGCCGATAACTCAAAAATGTATTCATATGATTGAATTATCCCAAGGAACACTTTTTTCAGGATGTTGTTATTGAGAACCGCAATATAGTGCAGGCTCTAATGGATTACTCATTTGCAAAATATGCCGACCGCAACCTGTTTTGTGATTTGTGTAGCTGAGACATTTGTCTGTATAAAAAAAAAGATGTTGCCGCGCGCACGCATGGTGCGTTGCCGTTTCGTGCGCCGGATTTTGTTCAGGATGCACTTCTGCTTTGAGTAATGGGCCATGGACTATACAGCAATTTGAAGACTTGGAAAAAGTTTGCACGTACCTTCTTTCCAAACAAAAAACAACAGCGGATTAACTTCGACACAAATTGATATGCCAAAACATTGGCTTTGCCTTAAATTTGTCAAGAGTGATATGTAATTCGGATGTGTTGTATTTACACTGTTTAAGAGCGTCAGCACAGGTGTATCTATGGAAATGCTTTTCGGAACCGATATTTCAGCCTACTGGTTTGCTTCATTTTGGCTATGAGCTACGAGAAGGTATCTTTTTTCGGAAGCAAATGACAAAGAAATCTCTACCCAAGACTTTAATAAAGCCGTATAAATGTCAATCTAACTGTCGCACAATCTCATGTACTTGCAAAAAAGTAACACTAAACTGTATATCTTTTAGTACAAGAATACTCGGCGGGGCAGTGGGCAGGTCGGAGCAGTGTGCCACAAGCCCCGCTGGGTTGCCCAGTTTTCTCCAGTCATACTTCGTTGCGTCCAACTTTGTTCCTGTTCCAAGCCATTCTTGAACCTAAAAAATAACAACCTACATAGTTAATATTTTACTAATGCAGAATGCTTTACCCTTTTAGTTTTCTTCAACAAAACTTACCTGCAGGTACACGCGCATGGAATGTTGTCGAGCAACTGCACGGGGAAAAGTTTTCAGCTATAAATCAGCATCTAGCTTTTGCGTGGCGACTAACTTGTTGTAGAAGATGTAGCGAAGGTCATCTAGGGTGGCAGATTTCGCTCCTCTGTACAAAGCAAGAAGCATTTTCTCGCCGCAGGAGACGATCATCTCGACATCTGCTCCGGGCTTATTAAAAACTCCATCTTCTTGATAAACCTGCTCGTTGCCCCGGAAAACAGCTGACACAGCTGGAAAAGGCGTGAGCAAAGAGAATGGCTAACTTCACATTACCAAGGCGCTCAAGTACCAATTCGATGTTGTGTGCTTTGCTAGCTCTTTCACAGATCCCTGGGGGAAAAACTACAACTTGTGGATAAGTTTCCTGCGCTGGACAAGCATGGCAAGAATATTCGTGTTTGTTGCAGCTATAGCAACGGTCAGGCTATTATTTTCCGCTACTTTCAGGGTTGTCTGCACGGTCAAGGCATCTGCATTCCCGGGGTCTTGTAGCACCCTTATCCCTCTCTGTTCGAGTGCAGGCTTCAAAATGCGGGTCAAGTTTGTTTTATTCTGACCGAGGCGAGCTTTTCCCCTAGTTCTTCGCTGTTGCTCTGATGACATGGTTGACAACTCAAGGAAGCATGGCTGGAGAAAACTGGACTACTCAGCGCGGTTTATGCCACACTGCTCCGACCTGCCCGCTTCCCCGCCGTCTTCTGAACCTAATTAGATGTGCGTGCAAGTCCGGATGTGGAAATGCGTGTGGATGCCGGTCCGCGGGAATGGTGTGCCGAGAATAGTGTCATCACTGCAGTGGATAGTGTTCTAATGCAGAATTGCCTTATAATGAAGAACACCCCGATGACCCAGGTGGCGTCTAGAGTAATTTCATTTCGTTTCTTTTTATTTCATAATTATTTGTGAATGTGTCAAGTCATGGTATTTCTAACCACATTTATAGACTGATTTCACCGAAAATAGTAAAGCTCTTATACATGTGCTTCAGTAAAATGTTTGCCCACATATGATATATTTTAAGTATTAAGTGTCACTCTTATATTTAATATGAATATTTATAATAATTAAATATTTTCAAGGGCTGATGTGCCCTTAATTCCCTTTAAACAACTCTTTTATCCCATTTTCATCTCCTTTAAAACTTCACGCGCGCCCTCACGCAAACACCACCGTGCGCGCCCTCACTCACACCCACACCGGCGATTTTTTTCCGATTGGAAAAAATTGTCATTTTCGGGGTGAAAAAATAATCTTTCATAAAAAAAATACGTTTGAATCATGATCAGATGACCCCTTGGGCCCGTGAACGTTAAATTCACTTTCGAGTAGTGTAACGAATTTACTATATTTTTAGGGGAATGGTATGCAAGCCGGATTAACTTTCTTATTTTACGAGCTATTCACATCATTCTTTTTCGTAAAATATAATTTAAATATTCTAAACTTGGTTCAATAAAATATTCCGTTGCGAAAAGCCGGGAATTCGGTTTTCACATTTTCCGTAGTACTCGCGCGGTACCGGTAAAACGTCCCGATCTCCGTCGCAGCACCGTGCGCGTGAAGGTCCCCACTCATCGGCCGGCCGATGACGTGATTCCCCACTACGCGTCGAGGTAACAAAACCACTCGTGTCTACACACAGGAGTATTACTTTGGCTCCCTGGCTTCCGCATGCGCAGAGTACGGGTGCGTTCGTTTATAAGTGTCTATGACTTCACGCATGACCCTCCGCTCGCTTCGCTCGCTCCGGGGTGCAACCAAACAAAACTAACTGAAACTATCTCTCTCTCTCTCTCTCTCTCTCTACACTAGAAGCCGGCCTCGGTCTTTCAATTCCGGTCGGTTCTATCTTTACAAGCTCTATCTCACACTCAACCCACCTTCCTCCATTCCTCATCCCTCTCACCCCCTTACATTACACAAGCTGGTCTCGGTTTTCCATTCCGATCAGTTATTCTTTCACTACACACGCTCTTTCTCTCTACACTACAAGCCGGCCTCAGTCTTCCAATTCCGGTCGGCTCTATCTTTACAAGCTCTCTCTCACACATACCCTACCTACCATCCTTCCTTACCTAGCCTACCACCTCAACGACGGCGTAAAATTGTAGTAGCGAAGCACGACCGGAAAGCAATGACGTATTCGCGCACGCGCAATCCGGGATTTATTTTTCATGTATGCAGGAAGCCTCGTCAGGTCGTTTATTAATATCGCACCGTATCCTATGTATCGTCGTCATCCTTATTTTTGTTAAGATCAGAACCTTAACGCTATGGTCGCATGTTTCCGTATTCTTCTAAGCATCGGGCCGCGTATATCCATACCCGTCAGGACCAAGTCAGAGGAGCTATGTTGGACCGATGTTGGACCGTCATTCGAGTGCCTGATCCGTGGACTCGTGGATTCCGTAATCCAAGTAGCTACGTCGTAGTAGACTAGTAATACCGTTCCTTAACAGTTGATATCGCGGCTCTGTTTCTCTTCTCAATATCAATGTCATTCCGTTACGTTTCGCATACCATACCCCTCCTCTGGCAATATATTCGTTTCTTTATCTTTTGGGTTAATCATAAATCGCATAGAGTAACTCTTTAGTTAAGAATTGATAGATTGACCCCCGGTTCGTCATTTCTCCACTGTCTAAAAGCAACCCGGTGCGGAGTGGGCCCTCTACCACTATAATCCAGATGCGATGGCGCCCGAGAACCAACCATTGGATGACGTAATGATTAAACTAGGCAGTCCAATAGCATTTTATGTAGAAGAAATAGCATAGCATGCAGAAGCAAAGAAGCGCCTAAGGAGAAACGCCTCACAGTAGTTTACAATAAAATTTAAATATTTCCATTGGCTTCTGTAAATGTGCCAATGCGGGTTTTTTTGGAGACTTTGTTTCCAGTGATAAGTCGTAGGAACCGAAATCAGTCATTAGAAGCAATGCATTAATTTTTTCCCCCAAAAACTATCCATCTTGTACTATTTGTTTGTATAAATGCGCAAATAATGATTGCCAAAATTTGTAAACACTGTTTTTTTTTAATTAATTGTAATTTTTTTATGATTTTTGAATTAAAATTAAGCTTATTGTATCTACTGACTTGTGGTGTGTTTTATTTATAACCGAAACAAGTATACATGCAGCCTTAAACATTAATTTTTAATAAAGTCCCATGATTATAATCAATACTTTTTTTAAGTATACTAACAATGTTAACAGCATTGGTGAAGGAGGAGGGGGAGAGAGGACGTACCACAAAACACACTGGCAACATCATATTTGCGTCTACCTTCCGCAATTTTGGGACTTCACGCATGCGTACGTGCTATTTCATATATTTTTCAGAGTTCTTTTTTCTCTACTTTAGACATTGCTTTGGGTTAGATTAGGTTACTTTAGGTTAGTTCTATTTGGTTGCGCCCCCGGAGCGAGCGAAACGAACGGAGGGACACGCGTGAAGTGAAATATTAGAACAACACCGGGTTGTTCTCCAATGCGCAGGTCCGAAGGTCGAAAATTTTCGGTAGATAGACGCGAGTGCAACCTATATCAGAAGTCAGAATGCGGTCGGTATATTTTGAACTCCAATAGGACCCCGGTCTAATAGACTAGACAAAGTTATTTCCCATATAAATTGTGTGGGACTTTGGATTGCTTTAAGTCGTTAGTAGTATTTGTTTGGTAACATTACTCTCGAATTCTTTCCTAATGGAACAAATATTCGCAGTTAAAAATAAAACGTAAAAATTGACGTCATTTTTAAATTCTAATGTGTTTGTCTAAAGATGTAATATACGTCTTGCAAACATATTTTGTCAAAATACTGACAGAGGCAAAGCTTTGAATATAAAATTGACAGGAAGGAGTACAAAGGGTATTTGCCTATTACAAAAATTGCGACGGAAACGGCCATATTCACGCCCCTAATTATGTCATATCAAAGTCATTTCCACATTTTACTGTCATAATCGCCGGAACGATGTGCATTTACGAAATCGAAAATCGAAAAATGTTTAGTTGTGCTGCTTGCGGCTGTATCGAAACGATTGAAAATAAAAATTTAGGAACAACATTTCACAGGTACGTAGTCTTTCTGATTAATTAGTTAAACTTAAATACTTTATTTCGATTTTTAATTATGTCACTGTCATATCACGATCAACACCATGGGCGTAACAAGCATTTAAGATCCTTTACACAAATAGTGCACTATGTAAAAATCGACCTTTCCTATTGGTCGATCCATCTCGTATTACGATATGTCTGCGTGATGCAATCGATTTCTATCAAGAGCTCTTGTGGTGTAGAGGTTTAGATCGTTGGGTTTCACCAGGAAAACGCGGGTTCGAACTCCGTTGCTTTTTTTTTATTTTTTTAAAGATTATGTTTCTAAACAGCTTTTTTTCTTCATTTTTGGTATGTCTTGGGTTAGATTGGGTTAGCACCTGGTTAGTTTCCTTTTCTTGAGCCCCCGTAGCGAGCGAAGCGAGCGGAGGGCCATGCGGATCGACCAATGGGAAAGGCCAATTTTTATATAGTGCACTATTTGTGTAAAGGATCTTATAATGCGTGTAACAAGGGCGTAACGCGTAACAAATTCAAAATTCCATTTACATATTTTATTATATTGTTTGAATTGTTATTAGAAATGATTAATATTTAGCATGTTGATTAACATAGTAATCAACTAAAATGATCTGTGTTTTTGCCATTCTTATTTATAATTATTGTTCCTACTCAATACATAAAAATCGTTTTATAACGTCGAAGCAATAATAATTATTATTTTGATCTTTTAGGTTTCCCAAAGATAGACGCAGAGCTTTTTGGATTAACTTCGTAAAAAAAACCAGAGTGGATTCCAAAAGCCCACAGTGTCCTTTGTTCCCATCATTTTGCTAAAGTCCATATTTGGGCCAAAAAGAGATTTCGTTGCCGCATAATGGTTTTTGCATTAAAATTTATCCGTCCACGCGAAAAAGAGAGTATTTTCAGTAGTATATTTTAATACAAAAATCATCATGAGGCAGCGAAATTTCATTTTAGCCCAAATATGGACTTAGCTTGTTTTCAAAATGACCAATTCAATTATATTTTGTGTTAAAAAATAAACAATTTATATAGTTTTGTTGCTTATTTTTAAGGCCAGAATAATATTGTCCAAATACACTTGAAAAAATGTGGTTGTAAAGCACGATTATGTTCTTTGGGAAATTAACTTCTCACCACAAATTTTTTATTTTTTAAGTTCCACAATAGATAAACTAAACCGAAAAATCATAATTCTTAAATTTTATTCGCTTGGACCCAAATTGCCTTTTGCTCCATAAAGGTTTTAATTTTTTTTTCTTTCTATTTTAGTATCATAAAGAAGTCTTTTCGATACGCAATGTATAGTGACGAAAAGAAGCTATTTTCGACAAGCAAGCGGGTCGTTTCCTAATTTCGTGCTCGTGAGATAAAATATGGTCTTTTAAAACTAGTATCTTAATATACTGTATCTATTAGTTTTAGCCCTTTTAAACTTGTGCACGCCACTGACAAACCGGAAACTGTCGGCGGCCATATATAAGCCCCTGTCCGGTCCCATAAAAATAACGTTATGCTCCTTCCTGTCAATTTTATATTCAAAGAGGCAAAGTCACTAGTAATCAATTACTATACAAAAAAAAAGCCAACCAAAAACTACCTCCGTGATTTTAAGACATGCTTAGCAGTTTTCGCATATAAGGTATTTTATCAATTGATTCCACGGAATAGTCAAAATGTGTACTTTATTCCACCTAGAATTTTACATTACAAACAATTTCATGATTAAAAATTAGCAAAAATTAAGGTACTTGTAGGCTTGCTGTTTCATACCTACAGCTCTTTCGCATCTTCTGTCTGAACCAGGGCTTTCCTTTTGACGGCAACTTGATAGAATTTTGGGATGTATGCTTCCATTCCTGAGGAGATTGCTTGCGTAATCTCTTCGCAGCAGACTGACAGGGCAGTACCAAAGCAGACGTCGAGCCAAGAAAAATCCAGATAGAACTCTCTTAGATCGTCCTAGTTTGCAGAATTGTAATGCTAGATTTTGCGAGGCAATGATGTACCTTCTGTAGAAGTGGCAATTCACAAACCGTTGTAATAGTTTGTGGTCGGAAGTACCTAATGGTGGACCAACTGTAAATCTGTAATTCGCCCCTCTCTGAGATTCAAGCTGGTTCGTCTACAAGTTGAGTTAGCCCGCAGCTGATGGCAAATTTTTCAGCTTCTCTCCCTTGGTTGTCAGTCTTGCTGTGATGTTTGAGCCAGTTGGTGTTGTTGGCATTGAAATCTCCCAGAACGATTATTTCTGAATTTGGGTGATCAACCTGTATTGATTCAAAAGTGGTAGCTAGTATTGTAAAAGAGCTTTGGTAGGCTCTATCGCTCGGAGGGCGATATAGACAGCATATAAACTTGATTAATCCGTTGGCGGTGAACTTGAGCCACATTAAGTCAAGATTGTTCTGTTCGAGTGTTTCCTCGCGGTCGGTGACATGAAAAGTCGCTTCGGGCAAAAAAGCATATTCCGGACTTATGTCTAAATCGGGTGTGTTAGTGTAAGTCGTAACCAGGATAGGGTTAGTTTACTGTTGTTGCTGTAGAACATACTTGTGTTTCTGTAAGAGCTAATATGCTTGATCTATTTGCTTGTAGATGTTGGTGTACCGAACTTAACCCGAACCAGGCGGAAACTGTCATGTGAACCAAGAAGTTTGTTCACACTTTAGCTGAGAATTTATAATAGTATGGTAAAATGGTCCTTAATGGAATGCGCGACACCAAGAATATTTCGATGCTATATTATTAACGTTGGCATTGTCGCTGCTACTCGTGTTTGGTAATGTGTAAATAAGAACAAAATTTTAGATTTAATACCGAAATTTAAACTCTAAGATAAGTTAGCACATGAACTTTATTAAAACTAAAACGGAGTTTTATCCACAATACCGAAACAGAATTATTGCACTCGATGCGCGTTTTGCTAACCATGTTAGCATCATCAGGAGATGATTAAAACTAAATTTAAAACTCTACCTAACTTTTATACTAAATGTCTGCTTAATCAAGCGGAACTAAAGGGACCAATCCTGGAATCCCACTAGTCACGCTCGATCAACCAATACAATGGACTATACGGAATAGGCCCTCTATCTCTATTTAAACTATTCTTGCATTTAATAATTTCCATACTTTCATATGCGTCTAATAATCTCCTATCAGTTATATTATAAATAAATTTTATATTTTTAATTGTTATTCTATGATTACTATCAAAAGCATACTCGGCAACACTTGATTTTTCTGTTCTACTATACTTTAAATGAGCTATGTGTTCCTTGAATCTCGTGTGTATAGATCTTCTAGTTTGCCCAACATACTTTTGGTTACAATCCATGCATCCAATTTCTTATATTCCACTTCTTTC
>JAEQML010078512.1:0-12404 GCA_016904865.1 Pissodes strobi | reverse complement strand
GTTACAATTATTTAGGGGTAACGTAGAAAGCTTTCAGTGGTACCAAAGTTCAATGCACCCCTGTCCAAGTATTTTTAAGAACACCTTTTAGATAAAAAAATACCCTTTTTTTGCTGTTTTGCCAATATCAAGACAAGTGTGAACACTGCTGTCTGCTTTGAGTTGCATTAACGAAAATTGGTACAATTATTTATCGATAATTTAGAAAGCTTCTGGTGGTACCAAAGTTCAATGCGCCCCCGTCCAAGTATTTTAAAAAACACCTTATATATAAAAAATACACTATGTTTACTGTTTTGCCAAGATTAAGACAAGTGTGGACACTGTTCGCTTTGAGGTGCGTTGACAAAACTGGGTACAATTATTAAGGGATAACGTAGAACGCTTTTGGTAGCACCAAAGTTTAATGCCCCTCGTCCCTTAATAATCATACCAAGTTTCGTCAACGCAACTCAAAGCGGACAGTGTCCACACTTGTCTCAATCTTGATAAGGCAACAAACATAGGATATTTTTCAATATATAAGGTGCTTTTAAAAATACTTGGACGGGGTGTCATTGAACTTTGATAACACCAAAAGCTTTCTACATTATCGATAAATAATTGTACGAAGTTTCGTAAACACAACTCAAAGAGGACAGTGTCCACACTTGTCTTAATGTTGACAAAACAGTAAACATAGGATATTTTTTAATATATAAGGTGTTTTTTGAAGTACTTGGATTGAACTTTGGTGCCACCAAAAGATTTCTGCATTATCGATAACTAATTGTACGAAGTTTCATAAACGCAACTCAAAGCCGACAGTGTTCACACTTATCTTAATTTTGGCAAAATAGTAAATGTAAGGTATTTTATTATATAAAAGGTGTTTTTAAAAATACTTGGACGGGGGGGCATTGAACTTTGGTACCACCAAAAGCTTTCTACTAAATAATTATACCAGTTTCGTCAACCCAACTCAAAGCGGACAGTCTCCACACTTGTCTTAATCCCGGCAAAACGGTAAAAATAAAATATTTGTTATATAAAATGTGTTTTTAAAAATACTTGAAGCGGGCTTTGAGCTTTTGTACCCCCAAAGTCTTTTTATATTACCTAAGAATAATTGTACGTAGTTTTATAAACGCAATGTGGACAGTGTCCACACCTCTTTGAGATATATTATATTATTCAGAAAATATTGCATTTTTTTATTTAATTCTAAGAAAATTACTTGGACTGGTACCATCGAAGACGTTTGACATATATAGTCAATATTTTTACCATTTCCCCTCAACAAAATACATATTTTTAAAATTGAATCATTATATTATCAGTGTCTGGCCTGCCATTGAGAGTAGGCCCGCGACACTTTTATGGCTGCGATTCTATGGATAATATCACTCTAACTTAGAAGATGATGTATGGGTGGATATCACAGTTAACTATTAAAGACCAGAAGACTTAAGAAGACTATTGCCCATAAATGTTCAGACAAAAATGGCAATAGTTGTAAACAGTGATTAAAATGTATGATCGAATGTATATGCAAATTATGCAGTAATAGTTTAAATTGTAATGAGATGACGGTCTATCAGACAGAAAATGAAGAAGCCTAAGCCTAATATATGATTTTTCGTAGCCTCTTATGTAAAAATCTCAATAAATTAACATAGTGACATAGTGGTAATAATAAGGTACTGTTAAGTAAACAAACATTGTTTGGTTTCTTCATGGCGTTCCGATATTATAGGTAGGTACCTGTCGCTCCAGATTAACCGACGAGAAACCAAATTTTTAAATTCCGCGCGCTTTAAAAGATCGTAGCTCCTAAACTATAAAAGTCACAACAATGCTTATGCTACGGAAAACTATTTTGGTCATTTGTCTACATTTTATTCGCTGCATGTTATATGAAATTCCCAAAAACAAAAAGTTTTTCGATTAGTGTAAATTTGCCTGCATAATTTCTAAAGTCTCAAGGTCATCAAGTATATTTAAAATAAAAAATACGAACCATTTTATATTTGGAAAGAAGCGCCTAAGTGTGTGTTTTAAAACAAAAAAAAATCATGTCGATAGCTCTATTGAGTGTTTAGATATTAGAGTGGAAATATAAAAAAACAGGAATTTTAAAAAGAGGAAGTTTCACAGCTTTTTTTTTAAATAAAAGGAATCGGGACCGCAAAAAAGGTCGTATTTGGAGGTTTCATGTGTAGAATGATCTTATTAACAATACCCAATAGGTTTGATCTTGTTCTAAGCTGATAAAAAAAAATCGACACAATTTTACTCATTACTTATTCCACCACGAAAACGAATATAATAATTATTACGGTCAATATCAATGATCGACGGAGGCGGGGTGAGTGCGGCGCGGCGGGAGCACGAGCGACAAGAAATAATGCTCCTGTTGCCACGTTTTGTACCACGTTGCCGCTTGTAGTGTAAAGTCGTGAATAAATAATAGTTATTAATCATGATACAATATTTTTGTATCATGGTTATTAATGATACTAGTTCGATATGAACACTATATTGAAACGCGTGTAACGTTAAACCACGTTTCATTAAGCAAAGTTCATATCGAACGTGTATTATTCAAAATTTAATCTATGACGGCGACACCGCGACGGTCCAAATAAATTTTATTTGCATATATTCGATTTATCCTACAATTCCATAAACGTTTTTATAAATTAAAATTCAAAATTATAACTATCAACTACCTAAACGTACCGAATTTTGGCGACTAACCAAAAATATTAAATTTGATTATAACATATTGGAAGGTTCAAATGACTATAATAATTAAAACTAACTGAAATTAACCGACAGCTGATTGAACGACTAACCAAAAGTAACTAAAAGCACCCAAAAAGGGCTAAAACGTATCGGAACAGATTAAAAATATAACTAACTAAACTTCACTAATATTAATCAAAACCATTTAAATTGGTTATAACGTATCCGGTTCAAATGACTAAAATAAATTGGAACTAACTGAAAGTATTTGTGTGAGTGAATAACTAACCAAAAGTAACTTAAAGCACCAAAATGGGCTATAATGTACCGGAACACATGAAAAATATTAAAGTAAGTTAAAACTAACCCAAATTAATCCAATTTTGGCGACTAACCAACATTAACCAAAAACAGTAAAATTGGCTATAACCTATCGGAATCGGTTCCAATGACTAAAATAAATGTAAACTAATTGAAATTTTCATACCACCGACGTTACTATATGCAGTCTTAGAGAAATATGTTTCTAATATTTCTAATGGCTATTTCGTCATACTCCGAGTTACCTAGAAGTAAGTGGCCTAACCAGCTCTGGTAATTATCCGGCACCAGATATAATTACTTATATTTGTTTTCATATATTTTGAGGTGAAACTTCTTTACGCACGGTAGGATAAATTGGTTTCATGCGTGATGCTATGTAACGAAAACATGCAACGCTACGTAGTCGAATTAGTAGTGGGGATCGCATGAACCGTGAGCGTGCTTCGAGGCATTTTTTTATTAAGATCATTGCTTTCGAGTCCTCACCAGCACTTATGGTCGGCTCGCCAAAAATGTTCAGACCTCTCAATGGTCCCAGTCGCCCTTGAATTCAGTTTAGCTATGTTTGTGACCTCTTTATGACTCGACAAGAAAAACCGCGGTATCTTAAAAAATATGGAGTGTATCGCCAAATTTGTTATAGCTTTTAAATCGTCTAATATTTTCATACAAAAATTTGGAATAAAAAAAAATAGTTAAATTGGTGCTGGCAGAGGGCGCCACTTTGCGGAGAAAATAATGAGGTCACTGCTTATTATGTGTGAGCTATCACGTATACGTCGACTCTGACCTCTTTTACACAAAAAAAAAATCATCAAAGTATTCTTTAATCGATCGTCGCAACAAAGAATTGCCATACGTAACATGTCAAACAGATGGCACTTTATACTTCTTTAGCAGAAATATAGCAAAATATATAATATTTGAAGAGAATTAAAGGAAAAATATTGTGGCATCGAGTGTAAGAGGTCACAATTTTGGAAGCTGTCACAGTACACTCACAGGCA
The DNA here is from genome assembly GCA_016904865.1 of Pissodes strobi. NCBI lineage: Eukaryota > Metazoa > Arthropoda > Insecta > Coleoptera > Curculionidae > Pissodes > Pissodes strobi. Next base: position 8,346 of record JAEQML010078512.1, on the reverse strand, counting down.
CACACAAGAGGTCATAATAATAGCGATACCAACACACACACACACACACACACACACACATACAGACAAAAAATCGAAATTTTTTTTTTCGAATACAAATCGATTGGTATAAGTTTCAGAGCGATCCGACGCACCGTTACGAAGTTTTTGTCCCGATTGGTCTCGCCCTATAGAAAGCCCTATATTATAGATAAGGGCTTTCTAACAAGTGGCGTGGCCACTCGTGCCTGCGGCACGCGCGAGCCCTTCGGGCCTCGTTTGTGTGACTTTCGGTCACACATTCTTGCCACGCTCCTATCCGTACCGTGGCCTATAATTAGAAAGCCCTTATAATTAGAGTTACAAATCGCTAGTCTAATTTTACCGTGATAAATTTCTAACTGGTTGCCATGGTAACCGACTTGTCAACGTCAATCGTTAATTTTTTTATAATCTTTACCTAAATACCAAGTATCAAATCTCTAAGTCGTACGATTGACGAATTATGACGGTTTTTTACTTTTTTTGGTTACCATAGCAACCAATTTTTTTGTATCAAATTGGGATTCATAAACAATCCTACGTACCATACCTAAATACCACATATCAAATCTCTAAGTCATACGATTGACGAATTATGACGATTTTTTACCTTTTTTGGTTACCATAGCAACCAATTTTTTAGTATCAAATTAGGCTTCATAAACAATCCTAAGTACCATACTATATCTTTTATTAGTGATTTACATATTATTAATTGGTTGCTATGGTAACCATGCTGTCAACAAAAAATGCTAACATACTTTCACCTCTACTTATAAATTGACACCGAAAAAAGGAAAAGTTGGTCCTTGTTTACACGAACAAAAATGCCAAAAATTGGTAACCTGTCACACCCTGTCTATTAACGGATCGTAACCAAAATCAATAGACTTCGAGCGTTTGTGGACCTCTACCTCTATGCAAAATTTCAAGTCGCTATCTTCAAAATTGCGACCTGTAAATGCCAAAAAACGGTAACTTGTCCTGTTTTCACACGCTATATATTAGACGATCGGAACCAAAATCAATAGGCTTCGAAGGTTTGTGGACTTCTAAGTTTATTCCAAATTTCAAGTCGCTATCTTCAAAATTGCGACCTGTAAATGCCAAAAAACGGTAACTTGTCCTGTTTTCACACCCTGTATATTAACCGATCGTAACCAAAATCAATAGGCTTCGAGGGCTTGTGGACCTCTACCTCTATGCCAAATGTCAAGTCGCTATCTTCAAAAATGCGACCTGTAAATGCCAAAAAAACGGTAACTTTTCATGTTTTCACACCCTGTATATTAACCGATCGTAACCAAAATCAATACGCCGCGCTCCGAGGGTTTGTGGACCTCTAACTCTATGCCAAATTTCAAGTCGCTATCTTCAAAATTGCGACCTGTAAATGCCAAAAGACGGTAACTTGTCCTGTTTTCACACCCTGTATGACAATTTAAGCAAAAGAGCAAAGGAACAAAAATACGTGTCTTACCGAATACTTTCATTTGACAAAAAAAAAAGAATATTATCCTTGTTTACATGGACAAATGTGGGTCTCGTCGAGTACTATATTATTCCGTATCCAGTTTGATCGCACGACGTTTCGTTTTTTTTTCAAAATTGACCAAACGTGATTTTTATATATTCTTTATTAGCTCGGTAACAAAAAGAGATATCTCAAATCGGTTTGCGCCATTAGCTGCGTCGTTTTAAGGTCTATCGAAAAGGTTCTATACAGTTTTTCGATAGGACTTCAAATAAGGCAGGTATTTGATAAAATTTAATTTTTGCCTCAAAATCTACCATTTTTCTTCAGATTTCGGCACGATATAGGGAATTTCGTAGGGGGATGATCTTTTTTTATTTCGAATATCACATGGGGGGGTTTTGGGTGCGCTGAGTTCGATTTTCACATCGAGAAGGATGTATGATTTTTCTGTACCGAAATATTTCGAAAAAAGTTGAATTTTTTCAAAAATTAATTGTTTTACCACCCTGTATAGGATTTGAAAAAGAGAAAGAGAGAGTGAGAGTGAGAGAGAGATTGATATATATTGTATTGATATATTGATATATTTGGCTTTTTCTGTAAATCGGTGGCCCGACGGTGGCAGGACCTCTACCTCTATACCAAATTTCAAGTCGCTATCTTCAAAATTGCGACCTGTAATCGATTTCATCACATACACACACATCAAAATAGTTACGTTGCCATGGTAACCGACTTGTCAACGTCAGTCGTTATTTTTTTTAATCTTTACCTAAATGCCAAATATCAAATCTCTAAGTCGTACGATTGACGAATTATGACAATTTTTAACTTTTTTTGGTTACCATAGTCGTTGTTTATAGATACATGACATTTTACGACATTAATCCTTAAAAAATCTACGCTGTATTATTAATCGGTTTCCATGGTAACCAATTCTTGTTAACATAAATCGTTAACATTTCATCACCTCAACTCATATATCCAATATCAAGTCTCTAAATTTTACCTAATTATGACCATTTTTATTTTCTTGGTTACCATAGCAACCAATTTTTCAATATCAAATTCCACCAGTAAAACGATCCTGTATATAACACAATTCTTTCCGATATTAATCCTTATGGACGGACAAAAATGCCAAAAAAACGGTAACTTGTCCTGTTTTCTCACCCTGTATATTAACCGATCGTAACCAAAATCAATATGCTTGTAGGGTTTGTGGACCTCTACCTCTGTCCCAAATTTCAAGTAGCTATCTTCAAAATTGCGACCTGTAATCGATTTCATCACATACACACACCTCAAAATAGTTACGATAAGTGTGGTAGTATAATTGACAAAAAAATCCTTCATAAGTCAAAAACCGTAACAATTAGAGCAAAAGTGCAAAGGAACAAAAATACGTGTCTTACCGAATACTTTCATTTGACATAAAAAAAAAGAATTTTATCCTTGTTTACTCGGACAAAAATGCCAAAAAACGGTAACTTGTCCTGTTTTCACACCCTGTATATTAACAGATCGTATCCAAAATCAATAGGCTTCGAGGGTTTGTGGACCTCTACCTCTATGCCAAATTTCAAGTCGCTATCTTCAATATTGCGATCTCTCAATGCCAAAAAACAGTAACTTGTCCTGTTTTCACACCCTGTATATTAACCGATCGTAACCAAAATCAACAGGCTTCGAGGGTTTGTGGACATCTACCTCTATGCCAAATTTCAAGTAGCTATCTTCAAAATTGCGAACTGTAAATGCCAAAAAATCGTAACTTGTCCTGTTTTCACACCCTGTATATTAACCGAGCGTAACTAATATCAATAGGTTTCGAGGGTTTGTGGACCTCTACCTCTATGCCAAATGTCAAGTCGCTATCTTCAAAATTGCGACCTGTAAATGCCAAAATACGGTAACTTGTCCTGTTTTCACACCCTGTATATTAACCGATCGTAACCAAAATCAACAGGCTTCGAGGGTTTGTGGACCTCTACCTCTATGCCAAATTTCAAGTCGCTATCTTCAAATTTGCGACCTGTAAATGCCAAAAAACCGTCACTTTTCCTATTTTCACACCCTGTATAATAATTAGAGCAAAATAGCAAAGGAACAAAAATACGTGTTTTACCGAATACTTTCATTTGACATAAAAAAAAGAAAAGTTGGTCCTTGTTTAATGCCAATAATACCAAAAAACGAAAACTTGTCCTGTTTTCACACCCTGTATATTAAACGATCGTAACCAAAATCAACAGGCTTCGAGGGTTTGTGGACCTCTACCTCTATGCCAAATTTCAAGTCGCTATCTTCAAAATTGCGACCTGTATATGCCGAAAAACCGTAACTTGTCCTGTTTTTACACCCTGTATAACAATTAGAGCAAAAGAGCAAAGGAACAAAAATACGTGTCTTACCGAATACTTTAATTTGACATAAAAAAAAAGAAAAGTTGGTCCTTGTTACACGGGCAAAAATGCAAAAAAACGGTAACTTGTCTTGTTTTCACACCCTGTATATTAACCGATCGTAACCAAAATCAATAGGGTCCGAGGGTTTGTGGACCTCTACCTCTATGCCAAATTTCAAGTCGCTATCTTCAAAATTGCGACCTGTAATCGATTTCATCACATACACACACATACACACATACAGACAAAAAATCAAAATTTTTTTTTTCGATTACAAATCGATAGGTATAGGTTTCAGAGCGATCCGACGTACCGTTACGAAGTTTTTCTCCCGATTGGTCTCGCCCTATAGAAAGCCTATATTATAGATAAGGGCTTTCTAACAAGATGGGAAATTATCGATTTTATCACAGTGGGTCGAAATAACGAAAATGAGGACAAAATTTTCTAAACATCTAATACTTTCTGCTAGGATAAAATTTTATATCGAGTGATTTTCATTCAAATTCTCTGAATTTGTTTAAACTTTTGCATTTTCTTAAAATCTCAGTGCTCAACTTATTTTAATTAAAAAGTGTGAAAAAATTCAATGTTTTAATGTTTCCGGCGAATTTTTATTAAAATTTATTCAGGACGTCTAAAAGCTTTAATTAATCAAATAAGAATTTCCTTCAGTTTAAATTAAAAAGGTGTAATCAATATTTTTCGATTATTTTAAAGGAAAGTTTCATTCAAAACATAGAGGGGATAAACTCTTAGTATGTAGATAAACCAACGAAAAAGTAAATTCTATTCGAATCTCACTTTAAAGCTTCATATTCAATTCCGCAAATTTCGCCTTTTTGATAGTTGTTGATTTTTCGCGTGAATGTAAGTTTTGGTCCACACTCATTGACGCAAAATTTCGTCGGCGAATATTTGCTAAAAAGTTCAAATAGTTTTAACTTTTTTGCGAATGTATGCTTTTAGTGGAATAGGTTTTATAGGTTAGGTCCAAGTACCGGATGATGTAAGCAGGTTAGTAATATATTTTTAAGTCTAGAATGGGCTCAATTAATATCATTTCTGCAACTAAATTGCGAAAATCGCATTTTAAAAATATATTTCTAACCGAAAATTTTCTTTTCTGGTGCATTTAGCTGGTGGGTATTTCCTAGTTTTAGGATAATTACCAAAAGGTCGCAAACGGAACATAAAATAATAATATCTCCACCGAAAAAAAATATAATTAATATTATTATCCAATGGTCAAAGTATCTATTCTACAATTTAACTAATGAACCCAATTCCTGAAAAGAATAAACAAATAAATATAGCAAAGCAGCCAAAAAATTTGAGGTTAATTCACAATTATAGTAGAATTCGTAAAAAAAAATTTAATTTTTCGCCGCGAATAATTTTAAAGCTGAAAATGACAGTTTATATCAAAAAATGCGGAATTCGCGAAAGTGAGTATGAAGCTTAATTATTAGAGTAGAATTTTCTGAATATTTAGTAATAAAATTAAAACAATAATTAATGTTTTATTAGAAATCCGAGGATTTTTTGAGAAAAGTCATGTAAAAGTCATGTATTGTAGGTAAGCAAAATTTTACCGAGTGATTGTTAAAAGATTCTATTAAATGAATTGTGTTACATATCATAACGAAAGTTTACACACTTAATTTCAATTATACAATATGAATTAAAAAACTAAACCAAATACTAAACATGACCTTTACGAGATATATTTAACCCACTGTGTTGGCTGATCGTCCTTGCTTGACGATTGTGTTCGATATAATCCGATAACATACGAGGCGCCCTTTAAATCGGAGTTCTCATCTATCCCTCTCTAATTTGATTGCTCTGTCTTACTGTCCTCTCTTTACATTATATACTCTTTGGTTAAGTGGAGGCAGATCGTTAAATTCCGATTTAAATTGATTCAAATATACAGAAATTATCCATTGTGATTGTATAAAGTGAAGCCAGTCTTATTGGTCTTGAATACTTAATGTTAAAGGATTTTTGGTTGTATTTTTAGTCTAAATAATAAACATGGATATTCGAAAATTTTTAATTAAAACAAAAATCCTGTGACTGAGACCTCCAGTGATGATTGCTTACAACATACAGAAAAAAAAATTAAAATGAATCACGAAGCAAACCTGGATAGTTCTAAAACTAAAACAGAACTAAATCAATTACCAGTGGCGTTTCCCAGCACTTCTTTTAATTTAGGAAACACTAGTTCTGCTCAAATAAACAACGAATCATCGCAATCAATAACTGATTCTGAAAAATTTGATTTGGGAGATTTTATTTCGGTGACTAACATAAGCGAGGAAACTAAGCACAACCTTGTAATGAATCCTTTTACACCTTTTCCTGATTATAATTTTAAAAGTGATGTTGTTGAAGGAAAGAGGGCGTTTAGGAGGGAATGGTTGCAAACTTACAAGTGGATGGCTTACTCAAAAACACTAAAAGGGATTCTTTGCAAGTTTTGCGTCGTTTTTAAACCAGCCGTTCACAGAGGTTTCCAAGGGGCTTTTATAAAAAAGGAGTTTAGGAAGTATAAAAATCTGCATGAATGTGCAAAATTACACGAAAAAAGCGATTGGCATAAAAAATCAGTATATCAAGCCTCACATTTCATTAAAATAATGTCTGGAAAAATTAATGCAGTATCTGAACAAATAAATACGTATGATCGATTATTAGTGGAGAGTAATAGAAAGAAGCTGATTCCTATTATCTCGTCTATAATATTTTGCGGAATGCACGACATCGCTCTTCGAGGAAAGGAGACTCATGAGGGTAATTTCGATGATCTCATTAGGTTTAGAGTAGAAAGCGGTGACAAAATACTAGAAGAACATCTAAATAGCTATAGCAAAAATGCCAAATACACATCCCACATGTGTCAAAATAAAATTATAGAAATATGTGATGAAGTGATACAAAATACGATTGTAAATGAAGTAAATGATTGCAATGATTTTTCACTTTTAGCAGATGAAACAGTAGATATTGCTGAAGTCGAACAATTATCTATTGGAGTTAGGTATGTTGATAGAAGCAACATTGTGAAAGAGGAATTTTTTGATTTTACGGAATTATCATCAATGTCAGCTCAAGCAATATCTGATGCACTGTTAAAATATGCTAGGGATTGTGGTTTGAATTTAGAAAATCTAGTTGGATTCGGTTTTGATGGTTGTTCTACTATGGCGGGAAAGGAAAATGGCGTTCAAAAGCTAATTCGAGATCTATATCCTAAAGCAACATTTTTTTACTGTTCATCACACCGGCTAAATCTTGTTGTAAATGACCTTAATTCAGTTCCGCAAATTCAAAACAGTATCGGTGTTATTAAAGCAATAATTAACTTCTTTAGAGAGAGCCCAAAGCGCAGGTCATTGGTTACCAATATTCCACTCTTATCAGACACAAGATGGTCAGCAAAGTATAAGTCAATAAGAATATTTGCAGAAAATTTTGTCGTTATAAAAGAAACTTTAAAAAATATTTCAATAGATCAGAACTTTAATACCCAGAGTAGACAAAAAGCACATCAGCTCTTTTGCTCTACATTAGAACCAGTTTTCCTAATTTGTCTAACTACAAATTCAAAATATTCTTCAAAGCTCGAACCGGTAACAAATGCTTTACAAGGTGTGTCCACTAATCTTCTTTCAGTAAAAAAACATATTAAGGATTTCATTGAGATTTTTCAAAGAGAAAGGGAAAATCCGAATCCAGTATTTTCCGGAATTTTTAAAAAATGCCAGGATTACGGAAATATATTTGACATAGAACTTAAAACACCTAGGATAACACAGCGTCAAACTATGAGATCAAATGTCCAAGCAGATTCACCGGAAGCATATTTTAGAATATCTATTTTTATTCCGTATTTAGATTCCCTAATTAGCTCATTAACTTCAAGATTTGGCGAAGATACAACTACTGCTTTTTCGTTAGTAAGTTTATATCCATCTAATGTTTTAAATCTGAACGCGGACGTCATTAAAAATTTAGTTGAACAGTACCATATCGAAAATTTTGAGGCAGAATGCTCTACGTGGAAAGATATGTGGAAAAATAAAAACGCTTCTGATGATATAGATTTTTTCACACTGCTCACTGAAGAATGTCAGTTTTTCCCCGCAATTGCTAACGCAATAAAAATTTTTCTTTCCCTACCACCTACGACGTGTTCAATTGAGCGTTCCTTTAGTACTCTACGAAGAGTCAAAACTTGGTTAAGGTCAACGATGGCCGAACATCGCTTAGCTTCCTTATGCTTACTTAGTGTACATAGGAAGAAAGTTGAAAGCGATAAAACTCAATTTATCGAGACAGTACTTGATAAATTTGGTCAAGACCGAAGACGGTTAAAATTTGTTTTTTCCTAGATAAGAATTTTAACTTTTGTACAGATAATTCTTATCT
>JAEQML010078511.1:0-12404 GCA_016904865.1 Pissodes strobi | reverse complement strand
TTACAGGTGTTCTTTTTGTCAAGCTTAGCAAAAAGAATTGATAACATATTAAAATGAATTTTTCTACTGCTGTTATATAAAAATAATCATAATGATACTTTTTGTTTTAAAATAACTAGACATTTTCAAATAAGTTATTTAAAAGAACAATTAATTTCAAATAACTTTATAAGCACTGACATCCATTATTTGAAATTTGATAGTACAATGGTACTATAATTATATCGAGGTATTATAGCTTTCTACTCTCTATACCTCTGTAACCTTGAATTTTCGATTATGATGTTTCCGTTTCGGTTCGAATAGTAAGTTGAAACTAGATGCATGACAAGGAGTTATTACTTCCAGTAGTAATAACCACAGGTAAACTCGGAACAAAAATCATGTCACGGAACTATTAAAATTACCATAACAATAGTGAGAGTAATTTTTAGATTCAATGAAACCTAAGGAGGGTTATGGACGAGTGTCATGTTATGGATAAAACTGCTTCTATGCATATATGACTCTTGACTTTAGAAAATAAAGTACTATTAGGCAAAAAAATAAATAATTGTGATAATTGTGTATTTATGAGAAGGGCATATCATTTGAGACTTGAAGATAATAAGAGAAGTGCTAGATCTTATTTCCCAAAATTTACAATATAACCTAGCCGGATTTTGTCAAACGCTTTGGTCATATCGATAAAAAGACATATTAAATTCGATTGACTTATATTTCATATGACAAAAGTAGCGTCCGTTATTGACCTGTTCTTCGTAAATCTCTGATGTTTATTATTATTTTTTTAAATACATTTTTCTTCTAATTTGGTTTTAGGATACTTATTACACAGCCTCACTGATGAAGTACGGATATAGACAGAAGTTTATAATTCAATATTTATTGCATAAATAATTGAAAATATAATTTGTGAGTAATAGGAAAAATTTAGATAGAACTTAGGATCAGAAGAAAATAAAAAAAATATTCAAGCGCAATCTCAGTAAAAGTTATATGTATTCTAATTATTTATTAAAGAAAACTTAAGGTTAAACATGCAGAACAAAGAATCTTTTGCGTTTTGTCTTATTTTGACCTTAAAAATACAGTTATTCCTGGCCTCGATATTTTTTCTTGTAAAGACCAATACTAAGCTAGTCCTGAGCTGAGTTTTACATAAAGAAGATGACATTTTTAATGTAGCGCTACTTGCTTTTATCTCTTTTCGGAGTAAATTTCGTATTATAATTTTGTTTCTATTAGTATTGTTTTATAAATATTATTATCTGTTAATCGAATTACATATCTAGTAAAAAAACTTAATTTTACGTACCCCTCCCTGTGTTTAATATTTTCAATATCATGCCACATTACTTCTCATACACAGGCGTATTGATTTTATGTTAATGCCTAAGAATTATAAATAACTCTGACCAAGGCAAATGTAGTAGAGATTTTCACCTCCATAAAGCAAATAAGGCCGTTAAAATTTTATATTGTGTTTTCTTGACAATCTAACAAAACGAATCAATAAAAATATATTAATTTTGGAGACGGGGAAGTTCTCAGTAATTTAATTGGTACATAAATAGTTGAAATATTTTAAATTTCTTTAATAACACTTATAATCTATACTTTCATTAATTCGCTTCTTATCGTACTTCAACTAATACTCTTATACGCGATCCATATTGCTTGCAGATATCAATCATGTACTGCATCTCTTGAGGACCTTGGTCAATCTGAGTATAGTGGCAAGTTGTCGGCTCGGCAACTTCGGGATATCATCTTTTCCGTTTCTTAGTAGATGAAGCAAATATTTAAATAATCATCATTAGCAAAGTTTAAGACTCTAAAAATAATGACAATCAACAAGAACCCAAAATATTCGGCTTTTGCTTTGCTACGTTACCATCAGCTATTGTTTTAAAAAAGGCAAACCAAGCCCTACTTAAAAAAAATCCTCTAAATCTCACACTGGAATGTTTATTTACAGTGATGAATGGCTTGCTAACAATAGTATTGTTTGATGAGTGACGAAAATAGTATTTTGTGAAAACGAGAGAACAGTTTGGACTAATATTCTGGAAGTTCAGAATATATCAGATTTGACGAGTAAAATACTATCCTTTTCCTATGACAATATTTTGTTACGTGGAGCGTTAAAGAAAGACTTGGTAACTATTATTTTATTTTATTACTAATTTCCAATTAATTAACAAAACTTTAATACCACTATAGTAAAAAATGCACAAGAGCAGTTTTGAATTTATTTGCGATTAATATATCGGCTGATAGTTACACTAGAACAGTTATTAAAAATGATTGTGGTATTAAAAACGTCTGGTATTGAGGTAGGTGACGAGATGTCTATTATTCTAGTCATAACATATCTAGTCTAGGACCCCTTCCTAGATATGTTATTCTAGTATTTCTTAATGAGTTTTAGATGTGAAAGGATTCGGGAATGGCATGATAGGAATCGAATTTTGCAAATATTTTAAGATTTTAGAGAGACCGAGACCAATGTAACGAGACTCTCGGTCTCGGTCTCGAAAAATATTTTTATTTGTTGAATTTTCAAAACTTATTTTTCTGAAAAAATCAAATTTTTATGTATGTTATTGGCAATTTATGCCAACGGGGTCCAATCAACCAAAAAATTGAAAAATCGTGCAAATCCGTGTATAACGCTTGTTTATTTTAAATTGGGCTGTTTCTTTTTAATATTCTAGAAGAAAGGTTATACTGTTATGTACATAATATGTAATTATGTAGATAACTTATTTTGAGCCACTTCCAAGCAATAAACGGCTATGAGTTTTCACATTTTTCGTAATATCTACAAGGTAATAAAACATCGCGTATCCATTAAAACAACTGGATATCTGCTTCTGGTACAACCGTGTCAGATTAGTATATTAAAAGATGAATGGCCACCTTTGACCATATCCACTTATACAGTATATACCGTATACCTATACAGAGTGTCACAAAATTAGTGGACGTAGCATTAGCCCTGTAGTTATTGGTCAAAAATACCTGAAATTTTTTCTATAAACACATATCGGGAAACGCCCCTACGGGAGCTAGGGCCTCTTAAAGGTGGGCCCCTAAAGATGTTTTTTTTCTAATTATTTCCAAAATTGTGTAAAATAGTTTTAAAATTTTGGAATTTTCCTAAGGACACTATGTTTAATATTTAGAATTTGGAAATGGAATAAGAAATAGAAAATTTTAGTCAGGTCAGGTGCTTAACATTTTGGGAGTGAATATAACAAAATTAACGTCAACTTTTTTGTGGGCTATTTTTTTATTTTCTTTACAAGTTTTAAAAATTTTGTTTTTTTTTTGGGTAAAAAAGTACCATACTTATTTCGTATCATTAGGACGCAGAGCTTTGAGAAAAACGGATTATAAATGTATTCCGACTGCCAAAAACGGGTGTAAATTGAATGCTATAGTTTATCAAATTTTGAATATCTGTCATAATTTTTTTCTGGAACAGTATGAAGTTTTGTAACGTCAAACGGAATTTTTGGGGAATATCAAAAATCATTTTACACCCGTTTTTAGCAGTCAGTATACTTTAAAATTCATTTTTCTCAAAAACGCTGCGTCCTAGCGAAGCAAACTAAGAGGCACTTTTTTGCGAAAAAAAAATTCAAATTTTCAAAATTTGAAGAAAAAATGTATAAAAAGTTAGCCCAAAAAAAAGTTAGATTTACCCCCTAAAATGTGCGCACCTGACTAATTTTTTTTATTTTTAATTCCATTTTTAAATTCAGAATATTAAAGTTAGTAGAATCCCAAAATTGTAAAACCCTATTTTACACCATGTCGGAAATAATTAAAGAAAACCATATTCAGGGGCCCATTTTTAAGAGGCTCTAGTTCCTTTCCCTCCCTTATTTATAAGAAAAATTTTAGTTATTTTTGACCGATAAATACATGGTTGATGTTTCGTCCACTAATTTCGCGACACCCTGTATACCGTTAAATTTTAAGAGTTTTCAAAATAAATGTTTCTATATAATATAGAATGTTTGAAAATTACATCACTTTGTATGGCTACCCTACAACTGATAAGAAATGTAAAAAATAAGAAGAAAAAGCGTTGACTTTGACAATAAAATTGACATAAATCGGTACCTATTTTTAATGTGTACATACTTACAAATCCCTATCACTTGTATACCTACCTACAATAGAGGTAAGCATTTTTATATCAAAACAAAATTTAGAAACTAACATGAAACATATTAAAATATTATTAGGTACCTATTTAAGTCAACTATTATTATCCAAACAACTGTTACAAACAAAAAATGTAAAATTATTTAAAAAGTTTATCCCTAATATCACATCTACACCAAAAACTGATACACAAAAGATACTTATTAGATGTTTCATTTAACTTAACATTCCGAAGTAGCGTTTCTGTTATTAACGAAATTTAACAGTAAATTATTTAATTACTTTTTATTTGCTCAAACCGAGACAGAGACTAAGTCGAGAAAAGACCGAGACCGAGATCAAGGTACTCTCGGTCTTGGTCTCGAGCTTCGAGACCCGAGACCGAGACCAAGACTAAATTTTTTCTTCGAGAGCAAGACCGAGACTTGCCAGGTCTCGGTCTCGGTCTCGCGAACCCCTATTCCGGTTGCGCCGCTAGATTTCCCAGCACCGTGTTTCTTTAATGGATCTAAATCCTCTTGCATCGATGGATTGATTAATAGTGTTGCAGAACTTCTTCTGGAGCAGTATCCATTGTATTATTTGCGGGTTAGCTAAATTTGGATAGTGGGCTACCGGCATTGGGGGAACTTAAGAGTCTATACAAGCTTGAAGTAAAAATTGACTGGTTCACGTTTCGACAGTTTTAACATTGGAAATCATTTTGTTTTCCTATTATGGGGTATCAAATCACGAACAAGTGCATGCTACATTTGGCACATCACGTAATATACGTGAGAGATCATGTTAGTCTCTTTCTGAGGACGGAATCGGTTCAAATCACAAAAATAAATAAATAATAAAAGCTAACTGAAACTGACCGAAAGTTGATTGAACGACTAACCCAAACTAACTAGAGGTAACCAAAAGCACAAAAAGGGTTAAAATGATTCGGAACAAATTAAAAAAATAAAAGTATGTTAAAACTAACTCAAAGTAACCGAAATTTGGGAAATAACCAAAACTAACCATAAAAATTAAAATTGGGTATAACCTATCGGATCCGGTTCAAATTACTAAAATAAATTGGAACTAACTAAAACTAACAGAAAGTTGATTCAACGACTAACCGAAAGTAACCAAAAGCTCCAAAAAGGCTAAAACGTATCGGAACAGATTAAAAATATTAAAGTAAGTTAAAACTAACCAAAACGAACTGAATTTTGGCGACTAACCAAAACTACCCAAAAACATTAAATTCGTATCGGTGGCGAAATGACTAAAATTAAAACTAACTGAAATTAATGTAATATTGATTGAACGACTACCCACGACGACTATCTAACCCAACCTAACCCAATCTAACTTAAACTAACCAAAAGCACATGGCTAAAACGTATCGAAACAGATTAAAAATATTGTAGTAAGTTAAAAATAACCCAAATTAACCGAATTTTGGCGACTAACCAAAATTAACCAAAAACATTAAAATTGGTTATAACATATCGGAAAGTTAATTGAATTACTAACCAAAATTAATCAAAAGTAACCAAAAGAACCAAAACGGGCTAAAATGTATCCAAATAGGTTACACAAATTAAAGTAAGAAACATTATATTTGACTATAACGTATCGGAGCCGGTTCAGATGAATACTTTGGTTTCTTGACAGTGAGTTTCCAAGGTCGCATCACGACACAGAAAATTTTAACTATGTTCGGGTTTGGAACATTCGGCAACATGCACTAAAACGGAGTTTTATCCACAATACCGAAACAGAATTATTGCACTCGACGCGCGTTTCGCTAACCATGTTAGCATCATCAGGAGATGATTAAAACAGTTTAATCACGTCCTGATGATGCTGACATGGTTAGCGAAACGCGCGCCGAGTACAATAATTCTATTTCAGTACTGTGGATAAAACTCCATTTTAGAACAGGAAATTTTAATGAACGTCACGACACGGTTTAAGCATAACTGATTATAACGTATCGGAACCCTCTCAAATAAATAAAATAAATTGAGACTAAGTGCAAGTAACCGAAAGTTGATTGGCCGACACTAACCAAAACTAACCAAATCTATTAAAACTCATTATAACGTATCGGAACCGGCTCAAGTAAGTAAAATAACTTGATACTAAGTGAAACTAACCGGAAGTAGATTAGACAACTAACCAAAACTAACCAAGTTTATAAAACTTGATTATAATGTATCGGAACCGACTCAAATGACTAAAATAGGTTGAGACTAAGTGAAACTAACGACAAATCCAGGAAGTAGAAACTAACCACAGGTTTATTAGACGACTAACCAAAATGAACCCAATGTATTAAAATTGATTATAAGGTATCAGAACCAGCTCAAATATGTGAAATAAGTTGAGACTTAGTGAAACTAACCAAAAGTTGGTTAGACGACTAACCCAAACTAACCAAATCTATTAAAATTGATTATAACGTATCGAAACAGAATGAAATCACTAAAATAAATAGAGACTAAGTGAAACTAGCCGGAAGCTGATAAGACGACTAACCAAAACTAACCAAAGCTATTAAATATGATCACAACGCATCAGAATCAGCTCGAATAAGTAAAATAAGTTGAGACCAAATGAAACTAACCAAAAGTTGATTAGACGACTAACCAGAACTAGCCAAATCTGTTTAAATTGATTATAACGTATCGGAACAGACTCAAATAACTAAAATAAGTTGACACTAAGTGAAATTAACCAAAAGTTGATTAGGCGACTAACCAAAACTAACCAAATCCACTAAAACTGATTATAACTTATCGGAGCCGGCTCAAATAAGTAAAATAAGTTGAGACTGGGTGAAACTAACTGGAAGTTGAATCAACGATTATCCAATACTATCCAAATGTATTAAACTTTATTTTAACGTATCGCAACTGACTCAAATGACTGAAATAAGTTGAGACTAACTGAAACAACCCGAAAGTTGATTCGACAATTAACCAAGACTAACCAAATCTATTAAAATTGATTATAACGTATCGTAACCGGTACAAATGACTAAAATAAGTTGATATTAAGTGCATCTAACCGAAAGTTGATTAGCCGACTAACCAAATCTCTTAAAATTGATTATAACGTATAGGAACCAACTCAAATACGTAAAATAAGTTGAGACAAAGTGAAACTAACTGAACGTTTATGATTAGGCGACTAACGTGTCGGAACTGACTCAAATGACTAAAATAAGTTGAGACTAAGTGTAGCTAACCGAAAGTTGTTTAGACGGCTAACCAAAACTAACCAAATCTATTAAAATTGACTATAACCTATCAGAATCAGCTCGAATAAGTAAAATAAGTTGAGACTAAGTGAAACTAACCGAAAGTTGAATAGACGACTAACCAGAACTAGCCAAATGTATTAAAATAGATTATAACGTATTGGAACAGACTCAAATAACTAAAATAAGTTGACACTAAGTGAAACTAACAGAAAGTTGATTAGACGGCTAATCAAATCTATTAAAACTGATTATAACGTTTCGGAGCCGGCTCAAATTAGTAAAATAAGCTGAGACTAACTGAAACTAGCTGGAAGTCGATTCGACGGTTATTCAATACTAACCAAATTTATTAAAATTGATTATAACGTATCGCAACTGACTCATTGACTAAAATAAGTTAAGACTAAGTGAAATTATTTGAAAGTTGATTGACAAATAACCAAGACTAACCAAATCTACTAAAATTGATTATAACGTATCGTAACCGGTTCAAATGATTACAATACGTTGATATTAAATGAATCTAAACGAAAGTTGATTAGCCCACTAACCAAAACTACCCAAATCTTTTAAAATTGATTATAACATATCGGAACCAGCTCAAATAAATAAAATAAGTTGAGACTTAGTGAAACTAACCGAAAGTTTATTCGACGACTAACCAAAGCTAACCAAATATATTAAAACTCATTATAACGTATCGGAACCGGCTCAAGTAAAATAACTTGAGACTAAGTGAAACTAACCGGAACTTGATTAGACGACTAACCAAAAGAAACAAAGTTTATTAAACTTGATTTTAGCGTATCGGAACCAACTCAAATGGCTAAAATAATTTGAGACTAAGTGAAACTAACCGCAAATTGATTAAGCGATTAACCAAGACTAACCAAATTTATAAAATTTGATTATAACGTATCAGAACCAGCTCAAATAAGTGAAATAAGTTGAGACTATGCGAAACTAATCAAAAGTTGATTAGACGACTAACCCAAACAAGATCTTTTAAAATATAATGTATCGGAACCAACTCAAATGACTAAAATAAGTTGAGACTAAATAAAGCTAACCGAAACACGGTTAGACGATAAGCCAAAAGTTACCAAATCTATGAAAATTGATTGTAACGTATCGGAACCAGCTCAAATAAGTAAAATAAATTGAAACTAAGTGAAACTAGCCAATAGTTGACTAGACGGCTAACCAAAACTCACCAAATCTATTAAAGTTGATTATCACGTATCGGAACCGATTCAAAAAACTAAAATAAGTTGAGACTTAGTGAAACTAACCGAAAGTTGATTAGATAACTAATAAACCAAAATTAACCAAATCTTTTAAAATCGATTATAACGTATCGGAACCAGCTGCAAAATAATTTGAGACTAAATGGAACTAACCGAAAGTTGATTAAACGACTAACCAAAGCTACTAAAATGGACTATAACGTAACGGAACAGGCTCAAGTAAGTAAAAAAGTTGAGACTAAGTGAAACTAACCGAAAATTGATTAGACGACTAACCAAATCTAGTAAAATTGTTTATAACATATTGAAATTGACTCAAATGACTAAGTGAAACCAACCGCGTTATATCGGGGATTGAGAGACGAATCGAATGCAGTTTTTACAACCACCACTAATGTTATAATTTGTAACAACGATCGAAACTTGGAGTAATATGCATTTATGTGGTATATTTTGGTAAACTAAACTTATTTAATCTGCTAAAAGTCATTTTTTACTTTATATTGTGTTAAGTGTGGGTGAGGGTGACTTTTAGTTTCTCACGACAGACTAGTCGTGTACCTCATATCGTCAGATCGAGGAATGTCAGACGAATCGATTGCATGAATCACAACATTCTCCTTATGAAAAACTTAGTTATTACAATGTTATTAGACTTTTGATATCCTACCATAGAGACAGAGTCCAGTGTGTCAGGCTAAATAGTGTGCTGTCCGCAAGCAGTGTGTTGAACATCGAGGTCACTCAGGGCCCAGTACTTGGTCTACTGCTATTCTTAGTTTGTATTAATGATCTTCCTTTGGTGGATCGAGAGAGTAATAATACACTGTTTGCTGTCGACACAACAATCATGGTTTGTGAGAGCTCTCTGGAGTTGTCCCTGTAGAAGACACATCTATAGCCTGTGATATTGCTGAGGAAAGGTTTGCGGCCAACAGGCTATAGCTAAATGCGGAAAATACAAATAAGACGGTATTTGCTTTGAGACACCTGAAAGAGTCAAATACTGCACCCAACTTGAAATTCTTGGGGTCAACCTTGACCCAATGCTTTTGTGGAATGAACACACGAGCTAACTTGCAAAAAACATATAAAACCATCATTACAGCATTCTATCTGATAAGAGATTCTATTTTTTTTCTATTACGAAACTCAAAAATATCCATTTCTCAGAGTGTTTTACTCACGACCTACTTTGAGGTCTTCAACTCTCGTATGCCTTATGCCGTTCTAGTTTCGAGGCATGTTCCCCAGGCGAGGCGTCTCGAATTTTTGGACCACAACGCAGGGCCATTCGAGTTATGGCAGGACTGGGGTATAGGCAGGATTGTAGGGGGGCGTACAGGATATTGGCGATACTTACCTTTCCATCATTGTTCGTTTTCCAAAATTTACTCTATATGAAAAAAATCTGTTCAAATAATGAGACACATCAGGACATACATGGTTATGTTACGAGACGCAGGATGGATGTTGTTATGCCTTATAACAGGTTAAACAGATGCCAAACTGGGATTACGTACTGGGCTGAAAGGTTCTGGAATATTCTCGCGTTAGAGATGAGATTACTCCCGTTTTTTAACTTAAAAATAATGAAGGATTTGTTGAGTGCTAAATCATTCTATTCATTTGAGGATTTTTTTAGTAGTAAATTTTAACATTGTTTTGTGTTATTCTATTTTATTTGTATGTTTATAATAGTTTATGGAACTTATGTAATAATTTTATATCGCCGAATTTTGGCATTCGTCAGTATAAAAATATTAGCATGAATAAAGAATTATGACTATTATTAAGAGTTTGAAATAAAATAGTTGAAGAAATTACAAAAAAAAAACTGATAAAGTCCTGAAAATTCAAGATTGAGATATTTGAGCTCTGTGAAGAAGACATAATTTTAAAATTACCACAGCCATTAACTGCTGGAGAGACAGCCCGAAGTAAGAATCTTCTTCGTTTTTCTTCTGCTTTTGAGAACTATAATATGAAATAAATTTGTTAGCTACTTAAATATCTATTATAGCATTCCTTAATGTTGGAAAATATGGTTTATGTTTCCTATTGGATACAAATTAATACGGTAGAAATATTTTCAAGGTTAACGTATTGTTCCGCCTATAAATTATGCTATGTCATGTGTTTTTTTTGTTTGAAGAAGAAAATGATATTATTTACATAACAATTAAGATATTTATAATAACCGTCCCTCGGTACAATTTTGTCCCCAGGTACACCATTGCAAGTTTCTTGGTACATCTTACGGCTGTACTAAGGGACATTTGACGACACAATGCAAATCACAAAAACAAAATGTTAAAAAAAATTATTTGAAATAGCTAAAAAATGATTGGAACCATGAAACTTTATTTATCCCAGAAGCATTTAAAAAAATATTCCAAATTTTTTCTGAAATTAGTAAAAAAATAAATAATGAAAACTTTCTTTGGGTTCAGCACTTTCCCCTGTACACTTAATTGATTTGTGCTAATAAAATTTATGAAATTCCATGCAGATCTGTATTTTATTTGAAATGAATAAAAATGTATGAAGAGTTTTGCAGAATGCAATTCCAAATCACACAACTATAATACTTTTTTAATCGAATAATATATATATATATATACAGTGTGTCCAAAAAAGTATGCAACATATGGGAAACTTTTTTATTATTGGTTTCTCAGAAAATTTTATTCTTGATAAAAGTTGGTGCTTGCGCTAAAACAGTAAATGAGTATTTCAAATTTTACGTACTGCTTTTAGTCCGGGCGCAAATGTAATTTTTCCAAAATAGCGTCAAGAGTAAAGTACCTTAATTTATAAAGATACAGCAAAATCATATAAAGAAAAGTTCCTCCAAATTAAAAAAGTAATCCAAATATGAAATTTGAGTTAAGTACATCATCTTTTAATTTTTCTTTTTTTTTCTAGATTTTTTCTTAAACGTTACGCCACTGGAGAATATTTTGTTCTTTTGTTATTAGTATACTTGCCAAGTAATTTCAAAATTTATTTAAGATAGAAATTAGTTACATAGTTGCATAATGCTGCAGTTTTTCCAGGGATAATAGTCAGTTTAGGTATCAGTGTGTTGCAAACACATTTAAACACATTTGATTTAAAACATTTTCCACTCAAAATCATGAATAGACCCAACTCTTTTCATTTCATGTAAAACAACTAATAATTTATTTATCTTTTGCACCCGGTGAGTAAAATATGCCCAAGTTTCCTAAAAAGCCATATAAAATATTTGGTCTTGAAGAATAGGCCATGCATTTGGAATAAAAACAAATAAATAGCAACAATTTTACTTCGCTCTGACATATGAAATTAATTATTATTTAGTCAGTCATTCCAATTGTATTTTGTAATAATTATTGTGGACAATTATTTTGGACCAAAATTGTTTAAATTGTAATGGTGTGAGAAAAAAAGGGAAATTAAAAATTGATGTACTTAACTCAAATTTCATATTTAGATTACTTTTTTAATTTGGAAGAACTTTTCCTTATAAGATTTTGCTGTATCTTTATAAATTAAGGTACTTTACTCTTGACGCGATTTCGGAAAAATGACATTAGCGTCCGCACTAAAAGCAGTACGTAAAATTTGAAATACTCGTTTACTGTTTTAGGGCAAGCACCAACTTTTATGAAGAATAAAATTTTCTGAGAATTTAATAATAAAGAAGTTTCCCATATGTTGCATACTTTTTTGGACACACTGTATAT
>JAEQML010078510.1:0-12405 GCA_016904865.1 Pissodes strobi | reverse complement strand
ATAGTGAAATAAACAACATCCGAGTAAAACTATATTTACTCGAAAATGAAACAATTCAATTGATAAAACACATCAACCTATACAACCCTTAAAACTAAAGAACTAAGAAGTGTATATAGTGTGCCGTTTCGGGTTCTGGTTTGATTCATCCCTTATTTTCAACTGATCATTTTATGTTCACTTGCATTATTTCCCTTTGAAATAATTCATTTATTTTACCTTAGATGCCAAATTTTTTCATATCAATGTTTTGTGTTATTGCCTATCAAACTTGTAAAGTTATACATGTTCTTAAAATAACTTTCTTGTATATTATAAGTTACAATTAATCACCAGTTAAGGAAATTTGAAACCATAATTATTTTTGCTATTTTTCAATCAGAAGTTGCTAATAGAGCTATTGTGATATACTGATGTATCAAGAGATTAGATCGACTACAACTCCATAAATAAATACTTATAAATATTACTTAAATATCGAAAAGTAATTGGACTACATTTAATCATAAATTTATTCATGTCAATACTACATAGTAATTTACACACGTCAATGAATAATAATAGTAAGAATAAAAATATTTGAAAACATTACGTGCCTGGCCTCAAATTGCCAACACAGTACTAAGAAAGTACAATTTTAAAAACAATATAGACATATTTACTTATATACTGAAATAAAAACGCAACACTAGTTAAAATCACAATTTAAAAATTCATCAAAAGAATAAAAACTGTGGAATATTAGGATTTCTTTAATTTTTGTTTTGAAATTTGACAACGGCAATGTCTTAATCTCCACGGGAAGAACATTAAAAAATTTTATCGCCCAGTAACCAGGGCTGCTTTGACACCTCCTTAAGCGCCAGTAGATGGGCATGATGTTACATTAACATAGATACAACCTAAAAGCATCACCATTTAATAAGAATCAACTAATAAATTAATTGTAATCCGTTAAAACGTTGTAAAACATTATTTTATCTTTATTTAAATATAAGATGATTCACAGATCTCATTTATTAGTATTTAAAAATTTATATATGTATATATATTTAAAATTGTCAAATCATATTCAAAATCATGTTTCCTGCCAAACAATATTGGTCCATAAAAGTTACTTTTTAATTTAAAAAATTCAAACTCGCTAGAAAAATATTACTTTTTTACACTGTGAGAAAATCCTTAATTGTAGTAAATTGGAAAAATACAATTATATAATATACATTTAAAGTTTTATGTTCCAGCTAAAAAAAACTGCAAACAACTTTTTTGAATACTAAGTAACTAAAAATAACTCTTGGAGTAATATTAAAATGTTGTTTTTTACTCCGTGAATAAAAGTGGATAGTGAATAAAAAAATTAGAATGTCAATTCGCATTTTGAATATGACTTACATTGTTTATATATTAAAGTCCTTAATAAAACATTAATTATGAATTCCCGGTGGGATAAACATGAATCACCTTCAATCCAGCTTATTCGGGCAATAATTGATTTTTTGTTTTAAAAATAAATAGTACATTGGACATCTCTATGCTTTGCTGTATTGAAAGCCATCTAAGTGGCTTTAGCATCAAATTAATGGGAGTATAACGTGTACAGAACAATATAGTGCGCATAGCTTTATTTCGTAGCAACTGGAGTCTTTGTATATCAGCCTTTTTACCTGATATCAACAATGAAAAACAGTAATTGAAATGCGGATATATAATGGTATTATATATAAGAACACGACTCCAGTGACTAAGAATCTCAGCTATTCTCCTAAAAAATTCTATCTTTTCCAATTTTTTTTCTAATATGATCTACATGTAACGAAAAATTAAGCTGAGAATCCAAGACTACCCCTAAATATTACTAGATGCATTTTCAAATAGGCTATTACATATCTATCTTAATCCAATAATTATTTTCTACAAATCTATTACAATTCTGCTTAGAGCCAAAAAAACATGTACTTTGTCTTTTTTTTAACCTAAGCCTATTTACACACAACGAGTTATAAAGGATGTCAAGTTTTGATTTCATAGTATCTACCACCTGATTAAAATCCTTCCCGCAAACACAGATCAACATATCGTCCACAAACAAATTTAGAAACATATCATTTAAAACTCGGTCTAGGTCATTGACATATAGCACAAACAAAAGGGGGCTCAGAACACTGCCCTGCGGCACCTCTATCTCACTATCAAACAGATTTGAGGACACATTATTCACTCTAGTCACATGGGAGCGATCCTCCAGGTGATAAGTGCACTGTTTGTAATTCCGTAGGCCTGTAGTTTGTGGATAAGTCTTCTCCTATTGATGGTCTCAAACGCACGCTGAAGGTCAATGAAAATGCTCAGGACAACATTTCCATCATGAACATATGAACACCATTTCGAACACACATACTGTAATGCTGACTCGCACAAATGTTTTTCCCAAAAACCTGACTGACCTTTAAATAACAATTTGTTTACCTCTAGAAACTGTCGCAGTTGTGCATACCACAATTTCCAGAATTTTGTCTATATATTCTTCTGGTTTATTTGGTCTA
The DNA here is from genome assembly GCA_016904865.1 of Pissodes strobi. Lineage (NCBI taxonomy): Eukaryota > Metazoa > Arthropoda > Insecta > Coleoptera > Curculionidae > Pissodes > Pissodes strobi. Next base: position 9,859 of record JAEQML010078510.1, on the reverse strand, counting down.
GGCACTTTCGGGATAGGCACAATAACACTGCTCTTAATTTCCTTTGGAACTCTTCCTATTGTAAGGGATGTATTGATCAGGTGAAGGCTTTTTGTGTACCCAAGTACACAAAAAGCAGTCTTTAAAAATTTAACTGCTCAGACTTCTTGAACCACATTTAATGGGAAAATATTTGGCACCAATGACGAAGACATACTTTGTAGGCACAGCGATCAAAGAAAGCTTTCTCACCCAGGGGATGTTCTTTTACAAATTGATGCTCTCAAAATAGACGTTATCTGAAACAAATTAAAATCTAATGTAATTTTGACTTAGTTTGTAAAGAATTTGTTCGTCAAAAACTGAAACAATTAAAAAAATACAAATGTGGAACAACCCAAAAAAGTAAATTTAAAGACATCTAAACGCGCGTGCTTTAAAAGTGCTCTTATACACTTATATCATAATATGCTATTAATTAAATTCAATATTCATTCCATACATTTGTCATCCTTCCTTATACATGCCTATCAATCAATTAATTAACTATTCAAAACTGTTCATAGACACCTAGACGTGCAACATCTGTGTATATGTACTTACGTACAAAATAAACGTTAATATTATGAGAAAGCATACTGATGGATATAAGAAAGTAGATGTAAAGATTTACCCTATCCCTATCTACATATATATGATTATTATAAAAATGTTCATCCTATTTAATTAAACCTGTTCTGTGTATTAAACTTCGAAACTGCAATACTCTGATTTCCGACAAAAACTACAAAACAAAGGAAGTGGGTACTTTTGTACTTACCTAGATAAAAAAAACGTAGATAGATAATCGCAATTTACTCAGCCCAAAATTAATCATTACAACCCAAACACAAACATTTTACAAAGAAAAGCTTCTTCAACTTGAACAATGGCGGAAAATTAAAAATAAACAATGAGATATTCTGAATTATTAGAAACACTCGTCCACGCGGCTCCACTCCGCGCCGTCAGGTAACAGCCCTTGGGAATGCACCAATAGAAATGTCGGAACTCCCTCCTTGCAACGTCTCTCGTAGGACCCGTAGTAATTTTTTGAAATTCAAGAATGGGCACATTTCAGGCCGGACGCCATCTAGCGATGAGGCCTTTTTTCAGTTCGAGGTTGAATAACTATTCCCTATATAAACAAAGGTAGAGGGCACCTGATGACTGATATTAACCGTTATCGCGTTAGGCGTTAAATCGGTATCGGAATATTCCAACGTTCGTTGTTCGTGTAAATAGGCTATCTCGCTCACAAGACGTGACCGGGTCACACGGCTTCAAAGTTGTTTTATATTTCATTTTCACTTCACGCATGGCCCTCCGCTTGTCTTGATTATTTCTATGATTATTCCACACTGTGCCGAGCGTTTATATCACCAAGTAATAAGGAACGTGTATTAGCAGGGAAAAAGCATCGATATCACGATCGGCTAGGCGGAAAGTGGGGGTAACAAAAATATTCTCATAAGTGAAATCGGGTCAGAAAAGATCGCACCGTCTCTGTCTAACACATTAACTCGTATGGAAAAAATCTAGATTTGTTGATATATTGATAAGTGTGATACATCGTTGGTTTTGGGAGACCAATGGCTTCTAAAAAATTAAATAAAAAATCCAGGTCCGTATTTAAAAAAATGAAGTTGATGATGGGGGCCCGGACACGAAACGTCAGATTTAAAATTTGACACTGCCATTTTATAAAGGGGAAAAAGTGGCAATGATAATGTTAAATTTATTTTGTATTATCTCTTCAAATAAAGTCAGGAAAAAATAAAAATTAAATAGCTGCTTTGCGTTTTTTTACGAATATCTCCGGAACTATTCGGATTTTTTCAAATTTCAAAACTGCATCTTATTGGGCATCAAATTGCGCAACTTTGCCTTAATATAACCGACTTTGTATCTCTTACGGTTCTCGAGATCCCCTTGCATGCACTCGAATTTGTAGCACCCTGTATATTGAAAGGTTTAGAAATCATTTCGAAATCCGCGTAAATAATACAAGGTATCTTTAATATCTTCTCAGAAATAATAAATATAAGAATATTCTCAGGAATATTTTCACTATATATATGATTCTTTTACTCTGTCGTCAGAACTTCAGTTGAAATATGTCCATAATGGTATTTTTGATGTTCTTTTAATTTTTGCAACACACATCACACAAGTCTAGAGTGCTATTATGTTTGCTTAAATGAATTGAAATTAAGCCAGACATGTTTCTTATTAAACAGTAATGATTCTATAGTTATCACTGATTAATAATAAATTATTAACATGCCTCATTTTTCGCATTCTAGTGATGTATAAAGGACCAACAACCCCAGTGTTATTTATACTGTTTTCATACATTTCATCCAAGCCATAAACGCTAATAAAAATATCAATGAGTTGCTTAAACTTAGAAATATCGTCCAGTTTAATCGGAAACCCCATATATTTAATTGATGAAACCTATGAAGTGGCAGACCAAGCGGGTTTTGTTTCCAATTAATGTTATGAAGAGAAACGAAGACCGACGACATAAAACATTTCACATCTTAATTTTAAATGTGGGAACTGCTTTTTTAGCTAAATCTAGCCCGCTTGGCCATGGGTGCTAATGGAGCAACAACTGAATTTGCAACTAGAGCTGCAACCGGAGCCTCAGTTGGATATAGTCCCTTCATTTAGGGCTCCATGTTTATCCATAAGATGTAGTTGGAGACCTCTCCGATTTGAGGATTGTACTATACGGTTTACAGATCATCGTTTCGATCTGCAATCTCCATGACGCTGTAAATTATCCATCCTGGTGAATGATTATGTTCCAAATTGACAGGTAAACGTCTTCTAAAATAAAAATTTTAATGCAGAATTTGTGGGATTTCAATTACCAATAGCTTCAAATCCTCCTCAAGCATTTGACTGCAAAATGTTTCCAGGTCAATGTAACCATAAACAAAGTTCTCACACACGTGTGCACCAATACAAAAATTTAATGCATTCTTCAGGTACTTGGCATATTTTTCATTGTCCGCATCGTCAACACACTCTCTCAAATATGCGATAATATCTTCACGCATATTTCTTAGCAGTACTGCTAAACTTTTAATGTATGAAACTTTACTTTCATTATTTATCAAATTGACCATATTGCCCTCTGTGAAAAAGAAAACATCGTGTCAGCATTCTGATAATTTATTATAATTAAATTTAATCAAAATTTTAAAGCTATTACAGTTCCAAGATAATGTAATTATTTCAGATTATCAAACCTTACAAGAGAACGTGTTTTGACACCGGAGTATGTGGGTTCACCTTGTCCTAAATAGGTTAATTTATGTTTTTCGTTAGAGTTATTGATAATTTCAGCAACTTCTTCCGTAATAATTTCAACACCCCTTTTCGGTAAATAAGAACTAAAAACAGAGCCATTTTACTTTATCAAATAATGTTGCAATATCACTTTTCCCAAAACGACCATTTGTTAATTGTAGTTTCTTTATAATATATCGCTTTCCAAAATCTAGAGAAGAAAAAGGTATACGTTCTATTTGTTCCACTGGTTTGTTAAAACTCTCATTAGTTTTGATAATTGTTTCTTGTGAGAGAGACATTATTGTTTGAAATAAGTAGTAGTAGTCCTTTTAATAAATACACCTCACAGATAATACAATATGCGACTATCAGAATACTGAACACAGTGCTTTACTAGTCAGAAAGGTTATAACTGTTTTCAACATTTCGGCATCTTATATAGCACCCAGAACATATTTCTCAAGGTTACTTTACGTCATACCGAAATATGTAACCAATATTCAGTCTCAAGAGTGTTCAAGGTCATGGGGTCCTATCTTAAAATATCCGCAACGACACTCAAGGTCGATGTCGCTAGAAATTATCTCAAGTGCACACAAAGTCAAAAGGGTGCTTTAGGTCAAACACACTTGGAGCAATCCCAAGGTCATACGCGCGACCCTCAACAAAACAATCAAGGACATTCAATGTCAAATGTCAAGGACATTTATGGTCAAATTAGCTCAATGTCATTCACGGTTGAATACACAACAAAACAATCCCAAGGACGTTCAAAGTCATACACGCTTGGAGCAATCCCAAGATCATATGCGCGACTTTAAAAAAAAAACTCAAGGGCATTCAAGGTCAAATTAGGACAATGTCATTCAAGGTCGAATACCCTCAAGGCCAAGTGGGCGGGGTCTATCTCAAGGTCACCGGAGGGGGTGAGGGAGCAAAAAAGTGGAGGGGGGAGAATTGGGTCCGTCTCTATAGCACTCTACTCTATATCTTAGAAACTATAACAGATAGAGAAAAAAATCATAAGAATAAAATGTTCCTTTCAATATTTTTTAAACAACTTTATATATTTTTTGATTTCTATAACGGAAATGTGGAGAAAATAATAGAATAATCGAACTCTGAAACTAAACCAAATTATGCGAGATCCCAAAAAAAAATTTTAGTAAATCTCTTTCCATTCAATATTCCATTTTTTAAATAGTGTCTACACTTATTTACTAGAAAAAGTGTTAATTACAAATAGGGGAAAAAATAAAGAACTCGGAATCTAGACCGTGTTATCATCAAATTTTTCAAACAATTCTGTTTCTTTTCAATATTATCTTTCAAAATAGTGGCAAAACATTTTTGAAAAATCGCTACATGAGTAAGTTTTTAAATTGTTTTCTATTTGCAACGTAGGACTTCGACGTTTTTCAGGAGAAAAGTTACTGTGCTTTCTGCAATAAAAATGTTGAGGCAAATTTATATTTGAAGAGTGTAAGTTCTGAACGGTCTAAGTGCCAATTTTCTATTTTTTGACTTTTTAATTTTAAACCAACCTATGTGCCAGCGCCAATATATCTGTAAAAGTGCTAAGTGCCAAAAGATTTTTAACAGCATTAAATCGTGTCTAAGATGGCTGTACCTCTAAGAGCCAGAGCACTCTTTTACTTTAAAAGGTTATCCGAATTATATTAGCCTATTATTTTGATTTGTTTTGTGCTTATCATGCTAAAATGCAAACCGAAGATCAACGAAAAAAAAAAGGCCAAAAGGCACAGAAAGTATTACAAATGAACGCAAAACATTTAGAAAAGGTGGTGCCGAGTATAAATCATACGAAGGCAATGCAATTCTTCCGAAAATACCACCTTCAAATCTCGCAAGTATGTTTATTTTTTGGTAGCAGTGTTGATTCCAACGTCAAATCATTTGGTTTTAGGCAATTTATAAATGCAAGTTTCAATGCCAGCATGTTAGCTTCGAACAAGGGCTCAGTCTTTTTCGGGATTTCCGTTTCTATTCCTTTAAACTATTGCCCTTTTTATGATGACCTTAACGCAAAACCTCGCTATGACTCCCTTAGCGAAAAACTCTAGTGTTTTATGTTTATTACCATTATTTTTTAAATATAGAGTATAAAATCTATATTATGCTTTAAAACCATGTTTGTACTTAAGGTCTAGTTTTATTTTGCTTTATTTTTGATGCTTAGAATATGTAAGCACGGACACATTCTATATTTTTTCTTTGAATTAGCTCTCTTTTAATGTTGGTACTTAGATTATTTTAAATATTTATTTCTTTGGTACTTACACCACTTAGAATTTTTTTAAAATGTTTATTTTCTTCCTCTATGAAGTAGCAATGTTATTATGTTCTAACTATGACATAACTTGTATTCGTTTATAATAAAAGTAAATAAAATATTATTCTGGTATATTTCTGTATTGATACAACAAAAATATGTTCTTGGTTAATTACTCTTGACATTTTTGGCACCCTTTAGAACATACAGTCTTCAATTTCAAAATTGTAAAATTATTAGAATATGGGAAGTGAGGTGCAAGTTCCTGTACATGTTTATCTAATAATATAATATCACTAACCTCTTTTCCATCGGTCGTATTATTTCTGTTGGTCAGTATCCAGTGCATTAATTTATAGCAAATGCGCATCTATACTCAATTATATTCTACATAGATGTAATAAAAATAAGCAATGCACCAACCCTTTGCACACTTTAATAAATATGGTTATTGATAGCTCTAAAATACATCCACTGATTAAATTAGTCAGTTAGCCTCTGCAGATTCCTATCGTATGTTAATTACAATAATTTCTTTGCAAACTTGTCAAATTTAAGAAACAAACTGCCGTAATAAAGCAGAAAAAGTAATTAATTACCAAGACAACGAACTCAATGAGATGTTTGAACACTTTCGTTTCAAACCAGAGGGACTCGTAAAAGATGGGCTTTAAATTGCAAGCAACAAGTAAGTAGGGCAACTTTGATATTTGCAGAGTATTATAAGCAGAGGGAAAAGGCAAAATTAAATTAAGGACTTATTCCAGAAAAAAAAATACGGTAAGAAAGTTCCTTGCTCCCTGAGTGTTGTATTAAACTAAATGTGATCCGGGCAGACAATCGTCACTTTTTAAAATTGGATGTTCGATTTTGGCTTTGAATCATCATAAAAAGCTTTCGAATGATCTTTATAAATGGCTTAAGTTTTTCTATTATATTCGGAAGCTCTTAGCGTTAATTTAAAACTGCAGCTGTTGTTATTTTTTATTCTTTTGGTCAATGATATGCTATGGCTGTCGAAAGAGTGAAGGAAATTTTTATATTTTTGGCTAAAAGCCTGAGAAACATATATTTTGTTCTCTAGGCATTGGGATTACTCCCACTCTACTATCGTTCTCAAATGACTATACATAGGAAAAAGAGACATTACATGCAAAATAAAATATTAAAATTATAAAAATTAAATCGAATCAAATAAAAGCTGACGTTTTCTGATAAATTGTTTGAATATATCGGTGCAGTGTACTGTAGAAGCTACCTAATTCTAATATATGGATGATGTGATTGGTATAATGTTCGATTTGAAAACAGAATTATGGTCTTTAATATCAAAACGCGCTGACATATTTTCTGCCTTCCCCTTCTACTTGAATAGCTTTTTGCATTGACTTCTATAGGTACATAGGTATTCCCTTGAATATTCAAATTTTTCGTTTTCAAACTGGACGAGACTAACTCCTTCCCATCTCTTCCTGAATAGCATCCAACCAGGGGCTTAATGATCTTCCTTATTCTTGTCCTTCACTGAACGATACCCACTGTAAATTTTTTACTCGACTTTCCTGGCTGTGGCTTAATCTTCCCTAGGAGCAATTATTTACCATTTCAAGAATACTATCCATTTCAATGAAAACTAGGTTCTAATTCTCTGAATTCTGCTTCTATAGAGAAAATTCAGATAAAACAGTCTTTATAAATGCATGAAATAATCTAGTGATTCCTACGTCATGCGTCATGCCCTTAAAACCGAAAGTGTTAAAACAGAAATGATAGTTTTCATTTATATTTATATGAATTCTTTTGTAAAATTGACCCTAAATTATTCTGCTAACTTCAGTATATGTAGAGATCTTTCTCTAATAGTGTCTGTAGATCGGCAATTAGGCTGAACCCGATTTAAAATATAGGGAACCTATACTTAATTAAGCAAAATTAATTGAATAACTATTTAAAAATAGTGTGAAGGTTCTAAGGGTCTAAGGCAGTTAGAGTTTTTGGTCAAAACGAATTAAAGTATCAGGAAAAATAGAACTTGTTCTATATTTTATGGATCGAAATTCGTTATGCTTAAATAAGAATTCAAGAATTTAGCTGCATATGTTGAATTGCATGAAGGCGAATTAATTAACCTTATTTAAAATGTTAGTTCACTTGATCCCTCTTCTTTTAAGCGCCAGCTTTAAAACTTACACAATGACTGCCTGCACAGACTGACTGTTCACCGACCTCTTCCAAAGTATGGAATTCTTGCCGTTTTCACTTCGCCCATAATTCAGTTATCTCAAATAAGGAATTTTTAAATCATAGTTGATTCGACCCTTATCAGTTTCTCTTCGAGCTTTTAGTTTTGCACGAAATGAGGATGGCGAAATTGGTTCTTATTTAATGTTCGTGTACCACGTACATAAGAGACAATTAATGATTGCTCTCGTAGTTCCATTCTTTTTGGTAGGACGGCAAAGAAAACTAATTATTTGGCAGGCAAGGCAACGGGACAAAGACGTGTGAGAGCGGGAAACAAGAAACCTAATTACTGAAATGACCGAACTGATGACAACACATTACGGCGATGTCCAGGAGGACTCGTCAACTTCCTTTTCCAGCTGTTGCCTAGACTTTCTTTCTCACGATTAAAAACTAAATTACACACTTTCGGGGTTACGTATCCCTTGTTTTGTCGTCGTCAATACAGTTTTGTTTTATTTTCGGTATACTGGTTAGCAAATGAAAATTTTAAGCGTCAGTTTTATGAATATGAAAGTCTCATGGTGATTGATCCAAATTATTTGACAAATATTTTGGTTTAGTTTGGAATATTATTCATCAAGGCCGAATAATTTGTATAATTTAAAGGTGTATATTTTTCTCTAGGTATATTTTTATGTTTTCAACCAAGAATAATCTAACGGCCTAATTTTGCATTGTTTCTTTTTATCTGTTGAAATTATGAATTCGAAACAATTCTGATTAGATTATTCTACATGGGTTGGATTCATAATATTAAATACTTTTAGTGTTCTACGAAAGAGGTAAATAATTCCGTATACCTAACGCAACTAGCGCAATAAATATTGCATTTAAAGCAACTATTTTCATCTAAATTAATTTAAAATGATTTCCTATCAAATTCGTCGGTAGTTTCATCGACATTCGGTATGTACTTAACAGCTATTTTTTCATCACACATTATTAAAAGAATAAAAAAAACTGACATTATTTAATGTTAATTTTCCACCATTATAACAGCTTAATTTTTGCATTAATGATTTCAGGAGTCCAATGAAATTTGTTTTTATGTTCTCTTTCCCTCTATGAAAAATGTATTTCGCCGATTAGAACGTAGGGTGAACCAGGTGGAGCCTCGGGTGTACATATCTGCATGAGCGATTTTATGACATAAGTGTATGTTTGTTTAACAAATAATTACATTTTTCTACAGCCCCGCGCAAAATAACTAATTACTAAATTCAAATGAAATCGCAAAATCGACGAATGCCGTGGATCCTCATTTTCGCTCTAGAGCGAACATGGAAAAGAAAATTCTCACTTTGGAAACCGAAGATAATTAAATGACAGTCGTGCGATTGTTACAGTTTGTTGCTGGCGCTCTTGTTCTAAATATGTCCGAAGTCCGAATATAATATCTCAAAGCTGACAGTCATTTCCAAATTTCAGAATAAGTATAGAGAAAAATGTGCATTTAATTTAAAAAAATGCGGCTGTAGAAAAAAAAGTTCTGTGTGTATTCGAGCGCAAAGTAAGATTGCCATTTTCGAAAGATTACGCGTCGCGCAGTAACATTCATTCTCAAGCGGCAATCCGTTACTTTGCGCTCTAAATATACAAATAACTAACTACGCTACCTGAAATGGTAGGACCACTTCGGTCCAGGTTCCAAAGTCCAATTTGGTGACTTTAACAAAATTGAAAACTTTGAAGAAATGTATCGAGGACAAACCTGCTATCGTTAACAATAATTAATAATGACCTTAGTGTTTCGATAATATATGAAATTGTTATTTGGTAACTTTAACAAAGTTGAAAAACAATTGTATCGAGGACACACCTGCCTTCGTTATCGAAAGCAAGAAATCTAGCTATTAAAAGGATTAATTAAATAAAATTAAAGCTTTTTGAATAGAAAATAGTAAAAAGTTTCTGCAATCTGTCACGTGGGTGAATATGACAATTCAATTGAATGTCATCGTAGAAGTTGGCTTGTTAGGTTTATGTCATATTGAC
>JAEQML010078509.1:0-12407 GCA_016904865.1 Pissodes strobi | reverse complement strand
AAGCGATGGCGGTGTTTCGCCCCCCAGTGCCTAATTTATGTATTGTGTCCCTGCCGAATGTCGCTATTTTGAATTATCGGCAACAGGAGGCGTATTGTCGGGGGGCATACGATGAATTGAGACGTTCCCGTTTTGGTAATTCATAAGGAAATATTTTGACTAGATTTAGAGTTCAGAGATAAAAAAACACCCGGCATGGGGGGTTCAGGATTTGCGTTTCCATGTAATCTGCCATTGCTTTGGTGCTGGATGGAATACTTTTGATCAGTTAAGTTAGATTTGTAGAGTTATAGGATTTTTTTTTATGACAGTGGCACACACTAAAGGGAGATCCTATAGGGCTCGACGAGCGGTGTGTGTGCAAAGATGTTTATTGACACGGTTCTTGAATAGTTGTAGGTTGTAATTAGGGGGAAACAGATGTCCTGGGAGTGAGTTCCACAGTGATGCAGTGCGCCAGACAAAGGAGTTCTTGTAAAGCGATGTTCTAGGTGTTTCCAGTTGTACGACGAACTGGTGCGCTCTTGCCATCAGTCGTAACTGTCTGACAGGCGTTGCCAGGGGCAGGATGAGGCGGGCCAAATCCTGGGAACATCTGCCGTGAAAGTATCTGTAAAACGGGGACATCTCGGCCACATGTCCAGACTATCCAGATGCCGGGTCAACTCCGGGTCACCGACAAGACGCACAGCTCTCTTCTGAATGGAATGCAGTAGAGTGTACTTTGGTGCGGCACCCCAGATGTGTGAGCAATATTCTAAGTACGGTCTTATTTGCGTTTTATAGAACAAGAGCAACTGCTGCGGTGTATACGGTTTTTTGTTGCGAAATAACGCACCAAGCTTCTGGGAAGCTGATTTCGCGATGTTAGCAACGTGGTCATGCCAGGACATATTGATGTTGGCCGAGACCCAGTAGTCCGATTGACGAAGATGATGGAATGGTCGATACTGCCATAATGATGTCAGGGCCCGCCGTATTGGCCCTCTTGGCAAACGTGGCTGCTTGGATCTTTGCTGCATTGAACTGGACCAAATTTCTGTTGCCTCAAGTTTGAACTATCTCCAGGTCTTGATTAATTGGTGTAATCTGCTCCTGTCTGCGGTGATAAGTCTTAGTCGCTGGTAAAGGTTTCTCTGATCTAAATTGGGAGACAAGGGTACTGTCATCTGCAAAACTGTAAACAGGATTAATAAGGATAAATAGGTCATAACATATCAAAAAATGACAAAAAGTCCTTTGAAAATTAAAATTCATTAAGCATTAAAAAAGGATCCAATTTAATTTGGTCCACAAGACATGGTTTTATCAAAATTAAAGTATCAATTTTAATTTGGTTTTTTAATGGTCAATATTCCGAACCCTTTCAAATCTTTTTTGCCCATTTCTACATCTTTATTTCATTTGGCCTATTTTTGCAACGACCTGAAATACATTGGTGTTGAAAAATACGCCCTTTTCTGTACGCCACTGAAGTAGACCGTCTTTGCAAAGCTCTTTTTACTCCCAATACCTTAGGCCATAACATATTCAAAAATGAAAAAAAATCCTTTAAAAATAAAAAAGTTATTAAGTATTAAAGAGGGTTCCAATTTAATTTTGCCCACAGTGTATGTGGTACGGGCATAACTGCTGTTCCTTGAGGGTAGACAAAACCAACACGGAGGTCGTCATTCTTGTATACCCGATACCCTCATCTCCAGGTAGTGTAGGGGAGAACTTGTTATTGCCAATCTATTAAAAAATCCGCTATAGTATTCGCAGGCGATAGAATGCTTTTCCAGGAACCGTCATGTAAGCAGGGAATAACGGTAATTCCAGTATTCTCTGCATATCTCTGTCTTTCATGTATGCATAGTTGCTCGTGTCCACCTTTTTTTACCAAGGATAACTGTAGCGACGTTTTCTCTGGTTACGATTGTTCCGCACTAAGCCGCGAGAGTGGACAATTCTTCACCGAATCTAGGTCACACAAAGAGCGTGTATATCGTTCTTCGCAAAAACAACATAAGTCATAGTTACTTTTATGAAACCTGGTTAGGTAGCTAAGGAAAATACAATGTCCGTAAAAACTGTACCGAGCAAGGCACTAGCACCCCCTTATTCCGATTTAACAAATCGAGATTTAACCACTTTCTGACGTTCTTAAGGAAGACTATGCCTACCTTTCATAATTATTCTATACCCGCCAGTACTTCCAGTGCCACGCTTGGAGCTGTTCTGTAAGCTGTTGTTATAGTTTTTGCCATATACTTAAGGCGTGTTCAACCACACTGAGAGTATCGCGTTTACGTACAATCTTCTCTTATCGTTTCTGGGTCCTGTAATTCTTGACAAGATACGAAACAGAAGATTCGTCTTCTGATGGGCTTTCAGATCGATCCGGTTAATGTGTTCGTGCATTGTGAGGTTTTTGTTTATGTAAACGCCTAAGCACTTTACTGCCATTTCTGATGAAACTGTGGCGTCTCCAACGTTTAGGGTTAATGTAGGTATTTTTCTTTGCGCAAAGAGGACCATATCGGCCTTTTTACTTTCAACTTCAGAGCGAACAGTTCCTCAAGAGTTCTCGCAACAGCCCAAGTAGCTTTTCCTATTGATTGAACTCTTGTTTTGGGTCTATCAATTATCGTCAGGTATTCTGCATATGACACTCTAGTGACATTGAGTTTAAACTCAAAGTTTGTCAGTTCTGTTAGTAAGTCGACGAACACCATAGACCAACGCAACGGAGACGGGACTCCATCTTGAGGCCTCTTGCAGCTACAACGGAGGTTGCTGCTGCTGTAATGATTTTGCCTTTTAGCATGGATTAAATCCTGTTGATTATGTAGGGTTCAACTTCTCTACTTACACAGGTACTCTCTAGGGATTCAATATGTTAATGAATGCACATAGAACAGAGTTTTTGCTAGAAGAATCTTTTTGGCATCTTTTGCTCGACAGCTCCGAGCACCTGTTGCCGATTTGGTCTCTTGATAGGCAATTTGGTTTATAGAATGTCTACAGCTTTAAGAAGATATGAGGTGAGGCTTATGGGGCGGAAATAATTGAAGCCCCTAGTGGACCCCTTCCAGTATTGGGAATAAACACAGAGAGATTAGGGTCTAACTCCACAAGTTTGGGATGTATCCAAAATTAAAAAATGCTTTCAATAATGCAACTATCAATGGAAATAGTTCATCAATATGTTGTTAAAGCAAAGCAGGGGTTATTTTCTCCCTGGTGCCTAGTAACTGATAGGGTTTAAAACTGTTTACCGCCTATTTGGTTTTATTGGAAGTTGCAAGACTGAGTTGCTAGACTATGTAGGTTGCTGGAAGTTGTTTACAAATCTTCTATGCTTCCGAGTAGTCCGTTTCAGCATTTTCTGACCATATGCGCTCTTTAAGCACCAAATCGGTTAGTTTCGAGTTTCTACTATGCTCGACGCAACTGGCTCGAGCCTCGAGGCAAACCTGATGTGCATGTGTTTCATCATCCAGAGTTCTGAATTAGCTGGAAGTTTGCACACGAGTTCTTATTGAGCAAGAGTTTTTGAAATAAACCTTAGCTTATATTGCTTGAGGAACATTTCCTGCGTAGTACACTTGATGCGGCTTTAAAATCCTTACCTGTGAGCACCTTAGGTCAGTCCTAGACATTTTTAAAGGGATCGTTAAGGGATCGTTCCTGTCGATCCTTAGGTTTGCTCTTTATCTTGACTTACATGGTTCCATAAATATTCCACGAGTAGCGGTGGAAGGACAGGTGAAATTTAGCGAAGCTCCGCATGCCATAGGTAGGCTAATAATACCAGCGGTCGCCATTAAGCTACCTGGAGCCTGCATAATAGAGACCAATCTTCCATTTAGTCCTGCAGGCTTCTGCTGGTGCTCTTTTATTTTAACTGTAGGAAAATAATATTGTGGCTCCCGACCACTTGGCTAGCTGGCTAACGCAAGCCTCATTATCGATTAATACTCAGCATCTACTAGTCTCGAGAATACGGTAGGTATTAGGCAGGTTTCCACGAGGGATGCAGACACCGGGACACCGAGAGCTCCCGTACCTGCGTCCAATAAAGCAATCGCCGTCCAAGTATTAGAATACACTCTTTGTGCTGTTCTTCCCAATAACTAATATATAATATAGTCTTTTATCAGCTGACACTGTGCCTACTATGACATTCACATAGATAAGTGAAGAATATTGAAATCCACGGTCACCTAACATATTTTTATTTCTAGAAACATATTTTCGTGTTCTGCTTGAGTAAGGCTGATATGACGAGATAGTTTACTTCGAGCACCGTGTCTACTAAATCAATATTTTCACTCATATTCCTCAGACTACGCAAACTTGATGAAAAGTTTATAACAAGTACCTAATTTAGTATGTCGGGGAAAAGTTTAAAGAGCAATTTCAGACTTTAATTAGCGTCTGCATGGTGTTTATTCGACTTTGAGCGTTCAGTTTATTAAATGGCTGTTAAATTAATTGCTCCGGTTACTATATATAATTTTGAGGATTTTAGGTGGCACTTCGAATTGAAGACCTTGGTGCAAAAACCGGACAAGTCCATATTTTATAACTTTTGGGAAATTAAAAAAAACCTTCTATTTTTTAATGCTTATGACAAATAGGTATAATACAAGCTTTTTATTTAAGACATATTGAATAAAATTGTTAGGCAAACATTAAAAACCAATATTATTGAAAAACATAGGAGCTAGAAGTTTTTGAAAATTTGGACTTGTCCGTTTTTTGCACCAAAATAAATAAAAAACATTGTAAATGATAAATCTTAAGGGGTTTATTTCGATATATCTCTATGTATTCGATTTATTTCGATATATTTTTCATTTTTAGTTATTTTATTTATTTAATTTTTATTTTATATAGATTTCTATATATTTTCAATACATATTTTATAATATATCTCCTCCAAAAGTAATATAAAAAAATAAAAAAACACTGTAAGTAACTTAAAGGTTTTATTTTTTTCGTAAACTGATTACAGCTAAATGTAGAACAGAAAATTAAATTTAAATAAATGATGAATCAGACTCATAGGATTTCGTCTTCAGGTGGCGGTTCAACAGTTGGCTCTTCTCCAAAAATGTGTTTGTATTACCACTGATCTACGACATCGTATCAAACTAAACAAGCAACGTTTACCGGCTCCCAATCAATCACAGCAGTCAATGAATAAATATGATGAACCCGTGTGCTTGCCAACCGTCTCTACTATGACTGTTCCGTAGACAAGTCTCAACCGGTCGACGCGTGACGGTGGCTATTTTGGTGCAAAAATCGGACTAGTCCTGGACTTGGCTGTTTCTTGCACCCAAGAATGCCGCGGCCAAGTCCTAAAGATGTATATTTACGTTATTTTTCGTTGGACTTGGCTGATTCTTATACCAATCGATCGGCGATGTTTTAATGCATATATTTTAGCGGAAAACGCCATTTCGACCAAAAATGGACTTGTCCGGTTTTTGCACCGAGGTCTTCAATTGAGATGCAGACGATTTATTTTTGGACGAATGAATAACCTCTTGCCTGAAATTACTAATAAAAAGTCTAAGGGTTAAACATGTCTTCAAAGGATATCTACAAATGTGATTTTATGAAAAGATTCTAACATTGAAAAGAATAATATATTTTTTTTAGATCAAGATATTTTTGTGAAAAGTAAGTGATT
This sequence comes from Pissodes strobi, assembly GCA_016904865.1. NCBI lineage: Eukaryota > Metazoa > Arthropoda > Insecta > Coleoptera > Curculionidae > Pissodes > Pissodes strobi. The sequence continues at coordinate 6,721 of JAEQML010078509.1, read as the reverse complement.
TTCTAATATTCTTGTTTAATTGTTTCTTTTATAAATCGTTTGGTGCGTAACCTAAAATATGTAACTGAGGTAACCCGCCTATTTAAAATATTATTTCATTAGACCTTATACATTCGGATTTGGGACACCATATATATGTTAAGAAAGAAGAAGAGAAAAACAAATCATATATTGAAGCCGGGTTTTGCGAGGTTTTTTTGGAAGAGATCTGAAAGCGTATCGCTCGAGAACGGGGATAGATAGTCAAAAGCCGGCGCAGTGTACAGTTTTTGGTGAATTGTTTTGCTTCTGTGTTTTAACATGTCATTATAGGTCAGTAAATTTTATAATATTGTTTTTAACATAATTTGTAATTTTTTTTTTATTTTTTTTTTATGGCAGTGGCACACACACTAAAGAGAGATCCTATGGCGCTCGACGAGCGGTGTGTGTACGAAGATGTTGATTGACACGGTTCTTGAATATTTGTAGGTTGTAATTAGTGGGAAACAGATGTCCTGGAAGTGAGTTCCACAGTGATGCAGTGCGCCAGACAAAGGAGTTCTGGTAAAGCGATGTTCTAGGTGTTTCTAGTTGTACGACGAACTGGTGCGCTCCTGCCGTCTGTCGGGACTGTCTGACAGGAGTTGCCAGGGACGGGATGATGCGGGCCAAATCCTGGGAACATCTGCCGTGAAAGTATCTGTAAAACAGAGACATATCGGCCACATGTCTGCGATGTTCCAGACTATCCAGATTCCGGGTCAACTCCGGATCCCCGACGAGACGCACAGCCCTGTTCTGAATGGAATCCAGCAGCTTTAGGGTATGCTTTGGTGCGGCACCCCAGATATGTGAGCAATATTCTAAGCACGGTCTTATTTGCGCTTTGTACAGCAAGAGCAACTGCTGCGGTGTATAGAGTTTTTTGTTGCGAAATAGCGCACCAAGCTTCTGGGAGGCTGATTTTGCGATGTTAGCAACATGGTCATGCCATGACATATTGCTGTTGACCGAGACACCCAGCAGCCCGATTGACGAGGATGAAGGAATGGTCGATCCTGCCATAATGATGTCAGGGCCCGCTGTATTGACCCTCTTAGTAAACGTTGCTGCTTGGGTCTTTGCTGCATTGAACTGGACCAAATTTCGGTCGCCCCAAGTTTGAACTTTCTCCAGGTCTTGATTAATTGCTGTAATCTGCTCCTGTCTGCGGTGATGAGTCTCAGTCGCTAGTAAGGGTTTTTCTGATCTAAAGTGAGAGACAAGGGTACTGTCATCTGCAAAACTGTAAACAGGATTATTCGTTTCGATCAGCAGGTCATTAATATAGATGAGGAACAGAGTTGGTGAAAGTATTGCGCCCTGAGGCACGTCCGCGTTGATGGTGAATGTGTCCGAGATGTGTCCATCGACTGCAACGTGTAGGGATCGGTTCTTAAGGAAACTGGCCAGCCAGCTGCAGAGAGAGGCGGGCAGTCCCAAGGACGGCAGTTTGTTGAGCAGTCCGTCATGCCAAACTCTGTCGAATACCTTTGAAATATCCAACGCAATCGCTCGAGACTCTCCGTAGTTTTCAATTGCCCTACTTCATATATGAGTGACATAGGCCAAAATATCTCCTGTCGATCTCTCTTTGCGAAAGCCGTATTGATTATCGCTGATTATTCTGTTGTTCCCGAGGTATTTGAGTAGTTGCTGATTGACTACACGTTCCATGACTTTGGAGATTATTGGAAGCAAGGCAATTGGGCGATAGTTTGAGGGCGTGGTTTTCTTGCCTTTTTTTGGAACAGGTTGCACTTGAGCGACTTTCCAAGAGGATGGGTAAATCTCTTTTCTGTAAGAAAGAGAAAAAAGCCTGGAAAAAACGGGTGTAATAAGTATTTCCTTTATTCTCATGTATAATTAATATTTGCTGGCATAACCTGTGTACATATTTAATGAAATCGTTTTATGCTGTGAACAACACTGCTTTAAATGAAATCATAAAATGTATTATTTGAGGTCTTTTCGTGCTGGAATTTTTAGTTTTAGTATGACTGTGATTGCAAGTAAGAGCTTTTGTGAAATTACTAACATTTTCCTACCCTGACGGGTGCATTATAAATGAAATGATCATTCTAGAGATATTGGCCCTAATTCCAACTTTAGCTGAGTAGCCTCCGCAACCACGACCTCAGTACCTGCCAGCGGCGCCTGACTAACTAACATCCCTCTTTGGTAGTGTAGTGGTTATCACATCCGCCTGACACGCGGGAGACTCGGGTTCGATTCCCGGCCGGAGAGCTATCTCTTCAGTTTTAAATGTACTATTACGAGTAGGGGTTCGCGAGACTATGGTCTCGGTCTCGGTCTTGTCTCGGTCTCGGTCTCGAAAACGAGACCGAGACCGAGACCGAGACCTGGAAATTAGAATCGAGACCGAGACCGAGACTTACCTATCGAGACCGAGACCAAGACCGAGACCAAGGTAACGAGACTCTCGGTCTCGGTCTCGAAAAATATTTTTATTTGTTGAATTTTCAAAACTTATTTTTCTGAAAAAATAAAATTTTTATGTATGTTATTGGCAATTTATGCCAACGGGGTCCAATCAACCAAAAAATTGAAAAATCCTGCAAATCCGGGTATAACGCTTATTTATTTTAAATTGTGCTGTTTCTTTTTAAGATTCTAGTTATACTGTTATGTACAGGGTGGCTCGAATTCGTGTCTATGTATGGGGAACTCGAAAACCGTAAGAGATACAGTGTCGGTCAAATTTAGGCAAAATTGCGCATTTAGGTGCCTGACAATATGCCGTTTAGAAAGTTTTAAAATTCCGAGTAATTCCGGAGATATTCGGAAAAAACCGAAATTTTGAAAAATCGTTTTATTTTTTTCCTGGGCTTATTTAAAAACGGATTTCAAATTGAATTGCACTTTTGCATTGCCACTTTTTCCGCTCTATCCAATGATGGTATCCAGTTTGAAATCCGACGTTTCGTCTTCAAGGGATCATCATTAACTTTCTTTTTTTAAATACGAACTTTAATTTTTTTTATCGTTTTTCAGATGGTATTGGCTTTATTAATATGATTATGTGATTTTATTTATTTTTTATTTATTTTTTTTATTTTTTTTTTTTATTTTTATTATTATTTTTTAAATTATATATTTTGCTCTGGCGTAATTTTAAACATTTTAAGATAGGTACTTTTGAAATAATTATATTCTATAAAAATATTTTATTTTGTTTTTTGTATTAAGTGGAAAATTGGAGCGTATTAAAAATAAAAAATAGTAAAATTATTTCTTACGAGAATATTAAATTAAATTATATAAAATCACGCCAAAGCAAAATATATGAAATAAAAATAATAAAAAAATAATAAAAATTTAAAAAAATAAAAAAAAAACACATACTCATATTAATAACGCCAATACCATCTGAAAAACGATAAAAAAAATTAAAGTTTGTATTTAAAAAAAGAAAGTTGATGATGATCCCTTGAAGACGAAACGTCGGATTTCAAACTGGATATCATGATTGGATAGAGCGGAAAAAGTCGCAATGCAAAAGTGTAATTAGATTTGAAATCCGTTTTTAATTAAGCCCAGGAAAAAAATAAAACGATTTTTCAAAATGTCGGTTTTTTCCGGATATCTCCGTAAATACTCGGAATTTTAAAACTTTCTAAACGGCATATTGTTAGGCACCTAAATGCGCAATTTTGCCTTAATTTGACCGACATTGTATCTCTGACGGTTTTCGAGTTCCCCATACATAGACACGAATTCGAGCCACCCTGTACATAATATGTAATTATGTAGATAACTTATTTTGAGCCATTTCCAAGCAATAAACAGCTATGAGTTTTAGGATTTTTCGTAATATCTACAAGGTAATAAAACATTGCGTATCCATTAAAACAACTGGATATCTGCTTCTGGTACAACCGTGTCAGATTAGTATCAAAGTAGTATATTAAAAGACGAATGGCCACCTTTGACCATATCCACTTATACAGTATATACCGTATACCTATACAGAGTGTTACAAAATTAGTAGATGAAGCATTAGCCCTGTAGATATTGGTCAAAAATACCTTAAATTTTTTCTATAAACATATACGGGAGCTAGGGCCTCTTAAAGGTAAAAAGACGTTTTTTTTCTAATTATTTCCAAAATTGTGTAAAATAGAGTTTTAAAATTTTGGAATTCCCCTAAGTACACTAAGTTTAATATTTAGAATTCGGAAATGGAATAAGAAATAGAAAATTTTAGTCAGGTCAGGTGCCTAACACTTTGGGAGTGAATATAAAAAATTAACGTCAACTTTTTTGTGGGCTATTTTCTTATTTTCTTTACAAATTTTGAATTTTTTTTTTTGGGTAAAAAAGTGTCTCTTATTTCATATCATTAGGGCGCAGGGTTTTGAGAAAAACGGATTATAAATGTATTCCGACAGTCAAAAATGGGTGTACATTGAATGCTTAAGTTTATCAAATTTTGAAAATCTGTCATAACTTTTTTCTGGAACAAGTGTTTCTACTATTTTATAATAATATGAAGTTTTGTAACGTCAAATTACCGGAAAGTTTTGTAACGTCAAATTTTTGGAGAACATCAAAAATTATAACCTTAATTTTACACCCGTTCAGTATACTTTTAAATCCGTTTTTCTCAAAAACGCTGCGTCCTAGCGAAGCAAACTAAGAGGCACTTTTTTGCGAAAAAAAATTCAAATTTTCAAAATCTGAAGAAAAAATATATAAAAAATTAGCCCAAATAAAAGTTAATTTTTAGATTCACCCCCTAAAATGATCGCACCTGACAAAAATTTTTTATTTTTAATTCCATTTTTAAATTCAGAATATTAAAGTTAGTAGAATCTCAAAATTTTAAAACTCTATTTTACATAGTTTCGGAAATAATTAAAGAAAACAATATTCAGGGGCCCATTTCTAAGAGGCTCTAGCTCTCTTCCCGATATATATTTATAAGAAAAATTTTAGTTATTTTTTACCGATAAATACATGGTTGATGTTTCGTCCACTAATTTCGCGACACCCTGTATACCGTTAAATTTTAAGAGTTTTCAAAATAAATGTTTCCATATGATACAGAATGTTTGAAAATGACATCACTTTGTATGGCTTCGCTACAACTGCTAAGAAATGTAAAAAAAAGAAGAAAAACCGTTGACTTTGACAATAAAATTGACATAAATCGGTACCTAGTTTTTATGTGTACGGGTGTCCTAAATTCGAACCTCATCATTGGAATCTCAGAAACTAGAAGAGATACGAGGTTGGTTAAATGGAGGCAAAGTTGCGCAATTTGATGCTGATCAAAATGCCACCTTACAAGTTTAAAAATTCCGAATACTTCCGAAGAGTTTTGGAAAAAACCGAATATTCGCGATTTCATATTTATTTTTTTATGACTCTATTTGAATAGATATAGCAAAATAAATTTCACATTTTCATTGCTACTTTTTCTGTTCTTCTAGATGGTGTTATCAGATTTTCAAGCCGACGTTTCGTATTTGAGCTGCCATCAACTTTGTTTTTTTAAATACGGTCCTGGCTTTTTTATTATTGCCAAAAGCAATGATGTATCGCACTTATTCGAAAAATTCATATTGGTGACATTTTCCATAAGAACTCATGTGTTAGAGAGAGACAGAAAATAGATTTTTTAGTAGGATTAAGAACAAAAACCTTTTTTATCCTATCGGACGAAAAACGACACCTTTCCGATGTGTTTTCTCACCGCAAAAGTCATGATTCCAGTATATTGTATTCGTTGCTTGGCAACCTGCAATAACTGTACAAGAATAGAAAATAACTGTCCGGGAATATAACATTCCCGTCCTAGGCCGGGAATGTAACACTTCTGTTCTATTCAAACGCCTTGTTTATCAGATCTGACGTCTATCAGAAGCAACATTTAGATGCTATTTCCGTAGTTACGTAATAAACTTCAAGCTCGCTCGATTCAAACCTTGATATTAGGTTGAGTTTACATTTAAAACACCGTTTTTATTTAGAGTAAGATTTGGCTCTATTTTTATAAGTACGTATTCTAATTAATTTCGATCGGATAAAAAATAGTATGTGCAACTCGTAGGAAAAGCACATTCCTGGACTCCTGTGTTGCTGGCCTCGGCTGCGCTTCATCCAGCAATTACCACAGTCGTCCAGGAATGTTTTGCTTTTCCTCCTAGTTACACAATATACTATTTTTACGCATTAATGCTTTGCATAAAGAAAGCTTAATTAATAACTAACATAAGAAGTAGTTAATAAATAATATAATTAATAAAGTGTCAACCCTCAAACCATAGGCTCTGGCCAGATTTTTAGCAATTTACCCAAGTAAATAGTTGTATGGGATTAGATTTGGAACAAATAATAAATCACATTCTCATTGTTGTATCGCATACTCTTCGAAAAAATCATTGTAATGATTTCCTGGTAAGATCTTACCAAAAATCTGTTTTCTGTCTCTCTCTAACACATGAGTTCTTATGAAAAATGCCATTAATATCAATTTTTCGAATAAGTGCGATACATCATTGATTCTGGGACCTTAGAAGCTCTTAAAGTCCGTAATAAAAAATCCAGGGCCGTATTTCAAAAAAACAAAGTTGATGATTAGAAAAGGAGGTTTTTTCCAGCTTTTTGGACCGTTTTATTAAAGTATTGTTACTAAATGACCAACGTTTCGGCACTAGTTTGTGCCATCATCAGG
>JAEQML010078508.1:0-12409 GCA_016904865.1 Pissodes strobi | reverse complement strand
GGCATATTCCGAACTTATATCTAAATCGGGTATGTAAGTCGTAACCAGGATAGAGGTAGTTCACTGTTGTTGTAGAACATACTTGTGTTTCTGTAAGGGCTAATATGTGTGGTCTATTTGCTTGTCTATTGTTATTTGTTGTTATTGTTATTTGTATATTAACAATATGTAAATACATATAACTGTTATTTACATATACATACCTTAATATTTTTTATTATTGGTGTCTGTGATTTATAGTTTTGACATTAATAAATTACATATTTACAGTTTTTGGGTATTTTCGCCACTAACCCTCTTCCGAATTATGTGGCTTGGAGATTCAAATTAAATCTAATGCTTCGTATGAAAGGACTGTTGTTACTGGTGAGATACCTCAGCCATTTATCACAGGCAGCGGTTATGCAGCTTGGATTAAGAGGGACATAGAAGCTTAAACTATTATTGCATTGAATGTGGACGAGAATATTGCTCTAAAAATTACGACATGTTCGACGTCAGCAAGTACGAGCAACCGAAAACAAACAAAAGGGCAAATTCGACCGCATCAAACGCACTAGTCCGACCCCACCGACTCTGGATGTGCAACGAACTGTAATAAATAAATCGAATCGTGACTTGACACCGGCTGAAATTTCTATCCTATCAAGGGGAGGAAACTTCGCAATTTCACCGCGAACTATACCGATTGAGGACAACATCGCAAACGTTGAAGCAGGGATCCAAAAACTACAACCAGGGATCGCTGCAGAAATTAGAGCAGAAACAGCCAGGATCCTAAAACACGCAAAACCGATGAAAAGCAATGTCACGAGTGAAGAAATCAGGGCATTAAAAGAGCTAAACAAGGACCAGAGTATAATAGTTCTGCCGGCAGACAAGGGGAACGCCACTGTAATACTGAACACCGATGACAACAACAATAAAATAAAGAGCCTATTGGATCCTGAGACATACAAGATCCTTCCACGTGACCCGACTCGTAAAATACAGACAGAAACCAACCGACTGATTAAAAGTTCGACGTTAACACCAGAGCTCAAGAAGAAATTGGTTAAATCGGAAGCACTACGGATTACCGAAGATCCACAAACCTGACGTTCCACTGAGGCCAATTGTAAGCGCCATTGGTTCACCGACATACGAACTAGCCCGGTATTTATCGGACATACTTCAGCCGCATATTGGCGAAACGCAGTCGTTCGTTCGGGACTCGACACACTTTGTGGAAAAACTAAAAGACATCACTCTGAAACCTGAAGATGTCCTAGTCAGTTTCGACGTTGTTTCGCTGTTTACGAACGTTCCTTTAGACCTAACTTTGCATGAAATAAGAAAAAGATTTCCTGAAGACATATCTGCCCTATTCCACCATTGCCTCACAACGACGTATTTCCAATGGAATCAAACTTTCTATGAGCAGAAAGATGGCGTAGCCATGGGAAGTCCAATCAGCCCGGTAGTCGCTAATTTTTATATGGAACAATTTGAGAACTTGGCACTAAGAACTGCTAAAAACCGTCCTTCTTGTTGGCTTCGGTATGTGGATGATACGTTAAGGATGGAGAAGAAGAGCTGGGTCTGTTTCTACGGCATCTGAATAGCTTCCACCCTAAAATCCAGTTTACGATGGAAATTGAACGTGAAAAACAGCTCCCGTTCCTGGACGTTCTAGTAACAAGGAAAGATGATCTATCCTTGGGGCACACTGTGTACCGCAAAGCCGCACATACAGATCGTTATCTGCAGAACGAGTCTAATCATCATCCGAGACAGAAACGAACGGTTATTAAAACATTGGTGGAAAGAGCAAAACGGATCTGTGAGCCGCAACATCTTCCGCAGGAACTAGCACATCTGGACAGAGTGCTCCAGGCCAATGGGTATCGTCCCCAGGACATCGAACACACGGCAAGAGACACCAAACGGGATTGCCATATTGCCCTTTATAACAGGAGTTACCGACCGCATTGGCAGACTATTAGGAAAGCACAACATCAAGCCGGTTTGCAAGCCCACTACAAAAGTCCAAGAAATTCTCCGCTCGGCCAAAGATCCAAGAGACCCTCTTTCTTCCGCCGGAGTATACAGAATTTCTTGCTCGTGTGGAGCTGTATACATCGTAACGACAAAACGAAGCACAAACACGCATCTGACTGAACACAAAAGGTCATGCCGCCTAGGACAGACAGATAAATCAGCGGTTGCAGAACATGCCCTTCGAGAAGACAATCATCGGATTCTGTTTGAAGAAACTGAGATTTTATCCTCAGCCAGGCATTTCTCGACCAGACTACATAGAGAAGCCATAGAAATCCACAAACACAAGGACAATTTCAATCGAAAAGAAGAAGGGCTACAAACGAACAGAATATGGCACAATATATTGGACAAAACAACAACGAAGCCAAGACTGAACAGAACCGAAGGGGCCCGACGGGATGATACCACCGTTCAGTCCTCGGTCCGTCCGTCAGTCATAACTACGTCGGAATTCCAGTCGCCCGAACCAGTACCACCTCGGACGCCACATCGTATACTTCGCCCGCGACCACAGCGCCACTGAAGATGACTGCCGCAGCTGCAGTTGAAAGCTTTGGAGTAAACCAAAATCGACCACGGCCTAACAGCCCGGAAAACCTTAGTTTCATGTCAAGAGTATTTGGACTATTGCAAAAGGAATTATGATTGTCACAATTGTCACGAGAAAGGGCATTTATCGAATGAATATCCTAAAAAGTCATCATCAGTATTGACAGAATTATCGAATCACCCTGAACTGTGGATCAAGGACAGTGAGTGGTGCGACACATCATTTGACAGGAAATTTAAAGTGGCTGTGAAATATACGTTCATTGGGAACACCAATTCCAGTCGAGATTGGAGACTCCACAAAATTAGAAGATACATCGTTAGGAGACGTTTATTTGTATGCTTATAATGGCGAAAAATGGTGTCAAATTGTCTTGAAGGATATCTTGTTTGTTCCGGATTTATCGTTTAACCTTCAGTCACGACAGTCCTAGATAAAGGTTATACATAGTCTGCAATAGCAGAAAAGTCAGTAATTATGGAACAGGGTAAACCAGTATTAATAGCCAATAGGACAGGTGGTTTATTCCACATGATCTTTCGTGCAATGGAAGAGTAGTTTGACGGCAGTTAGTCTAAAAGTTTGGCATGAACGATTAGCACATCACAACATACGACACGTGAAGGATATTTGGAAGAAGAATAAAATAAAATATATTGATGACTGGGAAGATTATGTCTGTAAAGGCTGTGTGTATGGAAAACAGCACAAAGTTATCCAATCAATAATGTCGTAGCAAATAATCCTTTGTACAGAGTAAACGTTGATCTTGGAGAAATGAATGTTCATTCTCTGGGTGGTGCAAAGTATTTTTACTGTTTAAGGATGATTATAGTCACTTTCTGACTATCTACTTCCTAAAACACAAGATTGAGGTAGTAGATAAATTAAATATCTTTCTGAATTTAGTCGAGAACCACTTTGGTCGGAAAGTGAAAATATTGATGTCAGATAATGGTACGGAAATTAAAAATGTAAGAAGTAAAGAAATCTTTGAACAACTTGGAATATTTCACGAACGAGCAGCAATTTATACACCACAACAAAACTGCAGAATTGAGAGAGAAATGCGAACTATGGTTGAAGCTGCACGAGTTGAAATTTACACTCACGATCTTGGACACGACTTATGGGCAGAAGCATTGAATTATTCGGTACTTACAATTAATCAAACTGGAAATAGCAGCATTGCATTGGTGGAAAAACTCCAGCGGAATTGTAGTTTGGTCGTCGGATTAGTCTCAAAGCAATGACAAGTTTTGGTTGTGACGGCTACATTAGTGCTTCGGTCTCGCCGAGACGAGACGAGACTGTTGAGGTCTCGACTCTTCGAGTCTCGTCTCGGTCTCGCCGAGACTAGACATTTTGTGGTCTCGGTCTTGGTCTCGTCGAGAGTCGCGTGCACTTCAAAAATGTTTTTATTCTTTTTTGCACTTCAAAAAAAAAATTATTTTTTTTTGAAAACCGTCCCAAGAATCGCTATTATAAATTCAACCAATTTTGGGGAATCTCGGTCAGAAAATCCCAGTCAATATATTCCAATCATTAATATCCCATCCCAAAATATCCCATACAAAAAAATCACATGGCAAAAATATCACTCTTCAAAAAAATCCAACTAACCCCCACCGGGGCTTCGCCCATGGACCCCATTCGGGCTTCGCCCTTAAACCCTGCCGGGGCTTCACCAATTTACGTGAATGTGGAACGCTTCACGTGTAATGAAGGATACGTGTAATTGAAGAAACCTACACAACAAACACAACATATTTGTAATTGGGATGTTTTTGTAGCGGGTTATTTTTGTTAGGGTATTTTTTATTTTGGGGTATTTTGGCTGGGCTAGCGCTGCACCCTCTAGCGAGCATTTTGGAAACTCAAAAATAGCCTTCAGCGTTTTCCCTTAACCGATTTTACCCAAGCAACAACAATAACAACATCATTTATTTCATAAAGATACAGTTTTGGTGGCTTTCTAAGGTAATTATAAGTCGCGTTTACACGCAGCTAGCGCCGCCTTTCACATCTAGTCAGACGTGATTTGTAGGGGCGCATCGCTGACACGCATAGGGCTAGCTAACCTACCTATAAACCTATCTATGTGCCGTTTATACCACTGCAATTTGCTTCCCCGGGTTACCTACCCTTTAAGCCTGGTTCAATGTGTATTACCGAAAGGCTGATGTATTGCAGGCTTGTTTTGAGTGCTAAATGTGTGACGGTTAGAACAGAGGAAAAACACAATTTGAAAAAACCTCTTTCACGTTTCTTTGGCTTTCACGTAAGGGGCATCAAGATGCCCTATTGTGAGGGATGTGTAGCTGGAAATTGCGTATTGGGCATTGCCCATTCAATCAAGGAGCAAATATTAAGCGAGCTTCGCCAAGATCGCTTTCCAGCGGAGCGCGCAGGACAGCCAGTCAGTATGTCTGTGTCCTGTCTTTTGTTCTGATCTTATACTCGCTATGTGTGTTTATTATTGTTCAGGCGGCCTTGGGTTCTGGTTCTGGACGTTGCCCTGTGTATGGGCCCATGCTTAGGTTTATTCTGCGGGTCGTAGCGCACATTGACTATGTTTGCCGTTAGTGGCGAACCGCGTATACCAGAGTCATAGAACTTGCAGGAAACCTTGTCGATATACTCCTCGACCGTGTCAAGATTCGGCCATGAATGCAAGTCCATGACTCTAGTATATCGGCTCGCCGAGAAGGCCGCTCTTAGGTACCGGTTCTGCATAACCTGCAGTGCCTTTTTGTGCGTCCTCGCCACAGAAGACCATACAGGGGCTCCATACATTAAAGTCGGCCTGACAATAGTTCTGTAGATGTTTACTTTATTTGCCGGGCTCAGAAAAGATCTTGGTCTGATGAGCATATTTAAACTTTTTTGGGCAATAGCGTTCTTTCTGCGGATCTCGGTCATATGTCCGGTAAAGATCAGTCGCTTGTCAAACACTATTCCCAAGTACTTTACTTTGTCTTTTACGTCTACTGTAATGTCATGTATCGTGAGTGGCGTAATGTCCAAGTTAGTTCTTTTTTTGGTTAGTATTGTTAGTTCTGTCTTTGGGACATTCAAGTTTATTTTCCATCTCGCATAATATGGGAGAAGGATGTCGAGGTGATCTAGAAGTTTGATTTTTGCTGTCTGCGGGATTTTGGATTGCGAGTAAATTGCCGTGTCATCGGCGTAGAGCACTAAGGAAGTGTTAGGGGAGGAGGGGATGTCTGCTATATAGTAGTTGAATAGCTGTGGGGACAAAACAGTGCCCTGCGGGACGCCGGCTTTTAGCGGCCTCACAGACGAACTTGCCCTGTTTATGCGTACAGAGAGAGTACGCCCGGCAAGGTATGACTGGACCAATGCTGTCAGATACAGCGGGAAGCCAAGCTTCACATGCATCTTGTACAATAGTCCGTCATGCCACACCCTGTCGAACGCCCTCTCTATGTCCAGGAGAAGCAGCGCAGTGCTTTGACCTCGGTTAAAGCCCTGCACGGTGTCGTGTGCAATCTTCGCTGCAGGCATGGTAGTGCTATGCCTAGCCCTGAAGCCGAATTGCGCCATGGGCAGTACACCGAGTCCATCGGCTGCGCCGCTTATTCTGGACAAGAGTAGCTTCTCCGCCACCTTCGCCATGGTGGGGAGCAGGGAAATTGGTCTGTAAGAGCCGGTTTGCCTCGGATCTTTGCCTGGCTTATGGATCATCATGATCTCGGCATGTTTCCAAGAGGATGGGAAATGCTGTAGGCGAATGATGGCGTTTACAATGTGCATGAAATGTATGAGGGATTTCTTCGGAAGTTTCCGAAGAGTTAAGTATGGCAAGGTATCATTCCCAGGAGCTTTATTTCGGGGCAGGCGGTTTAATATAGTCCCAATCTCCCCCGGGGTGATAAGCAGTTTGCTCATCACCGGCGGCGGGATAGGGTATTTTCGCGCTTTCAATTTAGATGCTATATCAGTAATGCTAGTGTGCGCAGGGATGGTATCGGGCGACTCCCTATGGAGCCCCTCCAGGAAATCAGCGAAGGCCTCTGCTTTGTCCTCGTCATTCATAATATCGTTGCCGTTTTGGCGGATAGCCGGCATGGGCGCAGAGGCTCCTCTGACTTTCCTGGCCAGGCTCCAAAGGGAGCCGTCCTGAGCGTTTAAGGAATTTACATACTGCATCCATTTATCAGTCCTGTACCCGCTGATTTGGATTTTGATGTTATTAGTTAGCTCATTCATATGTAAATAGTCGATTCTGGCATGATACCTTTGCCATCGGCGCCTAATGGCGTTTCTAGTCCTTATTTGCATAAGGATATGATCTGGGAGGGAGTCTGCAGGGCGCTCTTTCCTGACAGAGTGAACGAGTGTATCACGGATACGCTGGATGTTTAGGGTAAATGATTGGACTTGAGCCTCTAGTTCCTGGATGCTGTCTATTTGGTCGGGAGCCACCGTTGCTTCGTTCAACCTGCGCCTGAACTCCCTCCAATCGAGATGCCTGTATGAAGTTTTCATTTCGCAGGTCTCTGGCCGCCTTGGTTCAAGGCAAATCACGATTGGGAGGTGATCAGAATTCAAGTCATTTATCGCCTGAAGCGGCGGGACGTCAGCGATTCCCTTCGTAACAGCAACATCCAGACAGAGACCGTTCTCGGTCTCAATGCAAATGTGTTCTGCTACAGAGCGGATGCCGTGGACTCTTTTATATGGAATCGATCTACGTATTAGGCAGGCCACGCCGCCTCCGCGCGGACTGGGCCTATCAAATCTCTCAACCTGATAACCCTGAATCTTCAAAACAAACCATGGGTCTATGCGGGTTTCCAATAAAAAAATTACCGAGAAAGGATTATCATGCACAAATTGTTTAAACTCTCCCAATTTGTGCCTGATTGAATTACAATTCCAACTACACACTTGAAACATGGAACAGACATCTTATATGTTATATTTTCCGATTTCCTCGGTGAAGAATCTCACCGTTGCTTGAACAATGGCAATTTTATCGCCATTGCACGCCTTGATCATTGAGAGAAACTCGTCTAACGCAAAAAATAATTCGTTGATATTGACTAATGAATTGATTTCGTTAATTGTATCTGAAAGCTTATGAAAATTGTTGTTTAAATTAGTATATGCGTTTTGGTTTGAATTAATATTAGGATTTACAGGCAATTTTGCAGTGGTATTATTTGCACTTACATTTTGTTTAAGATTAAGATTCACGTCTCGGTTTTGGGGCGGTCGGCTTCTCCCAAGAGTGTTCGGGAACTGCTCGTCGTAGGGCTGCCTTTCGGTCCGGTCTTCTTCCCGTACTTGATGGTGGCTCTTGTTTGAGCCCTGACCTCTTCTCTGGCCAGCACGTTCATGTTCGAGGGTGGTTTGAGAGTTTTGCCACGCCGGTCTTGCCGGGGGTGGCGCAGGAATGTAGATCTGTTTCTGTTTGGGTGGTGCTAACAGGTTGACCTTGTAGGTGTAAACTGGGCACTCAGGGCTAATAGAGCGGTGCTCTCCGCCGCAGTTTACACACTTTATTTCATTGGAGTCACACATTGTAATTTCGTGTGGACCCGCACATCGTGAACATCTCACATTTCTTCGGCAGTACGTCGCGGCATGTCCCAACTCTTGGCAGCGCTTGCACTGCATAATGGGTTTTTCTGAAAGCCGATTTTCCCAAGCAACCCTTACGTCCAGTATGAGTCTGCATTCCTGGTTGAGCTTTTTTAATGTATATCCTGTGTCCAAGACAACAAGATAAGAGCGGTACTCGAGTGCGCTTCATGAGGAATATATTTTTGGCGTTTATGTTATATACGTCAGTAAGCTCCTGTTTGATGTCCGATATGTCTATGTCACCGTCCAGTCCACGTAATACGAAGGCTTTCGTTTTGTGGTTTGATTCAGCGTAACTGTGATACTGTACGCTGTCTTGGTCTAGGCTCCTTTTCAGGAAGGCCCAATCTTTTTCCTGCTCACAGTACACGATAACTGTGTTTTTCGTGTACTTAAGTGTATACTTAGTAATTTGATACTTTTTAAGGTCAGCCTGAAGGGCCTTGTGATTGTTGAACTTGCCTTGAATAACAATCGGCGGCGGGGGCTTGGCTTTCACTTGTTTTTGTGTCGGTGATTTGTTGAGAACATGTGCCTTTCTCTTTGATGTCCTCTTTTCTACCACTTTTCGTCGCGAATTCCCAGCATTAGGCTTATACGATGATGCATCACTGGTTTCACCCTCGTCCATGTTCGATAAGAGCTCATAACGGTTGCTTGTCGGGACCGGGATTTGCCCTCCGACATGTTTTACGGCTCTAATATGACTCTTGAATGGGAGTGTCTTTAGGGGCACTTTAAAGAGGGTGCTTTCGGGCGGAGGTACCAGGGGCTCAGAAGTAGCAGGTTGTTCTATTGCGTCCTTCTGTGGTTTACGGGCGGTTTCGGTCGCGTTTTCAGAAGTCAGGGCCGTTTTGTGCTGTGTGGTTCGAACACCCCCCACCACTTTTCTTTAAGGTATAGAGCAAAAAGTGATAAACAAAAAAGAATCAAATTTTTCTCGGCTTTAAAATGGCAATGCATTCTACTATCTTGATTTTAAGGAAATTTTGCAAAAAGCGGGTTTTAAACTTTATGGCTAGGACGCCCCCTGTCGCCCATTTTGGAGACTCAAAAATAATTTCCAACATTTTCTCTTGGCCGCTTTACACATGATTTTTTTTACCGTAAAATTTTACGATCATTACTTTTCGAGATATAGCTGAGTGCCATTCTTAGTTGGCCACCCGGTACATACTTTCCTAGATTTGTTTGATTTTCGTGTACTTAAATATTTTTTTTGGTACGTTACGTATAATTTAAAAACAAATAAACCATTATTTTCGTACTATCGTACTTATAAATTATTTTTATTTCAACACTCGAGACCCGAGACTATCGAGACTGACGTGACGAGACTCTCGGTCTCGAACCTTGAATTCTCGGTCTCGAGTTATAATTCTTAGTCTCGTCTCCGTATCGGTCTCGAATTTCGAGACGAGACCGAGACTAGTCTCGTCGAGACCGAAGCACTAGGCTACATGATGCTACAGGATCATCAACGTCTGGATAGAAGAAGCAAGAAAGGCATTTTTGTCGGATATGACATTGAAGAGCATTGCTATCGTATATATTTTCCAAATCAGCGTCAAGTAGAAGTGTCATGCAACGTATTATTTGATGAAAAGATTGGTCCAGAAAGTGGCTTTACTGAAATAAATTGTAAATCTACTGAACAAATTGATCTAGAGACTGAAAATGAGTCAGAAGCAGAGTCAGAGCAAATGTCAGAGACAGAGAACAGTACAAGGACAGGAGGAGAATTTTGAAAGTTGTAAAAGTGATCACGCAGAACCGACAAATGAAATTATTAGAGATTTACCAAGATATGGACTAAGAAATCGTCAAGGGATAAAATCTCATGTGTTGATTGGCGAAGTTGAAGACATATCAGTGAAAAATGCACTGAGAGATCCTCGTTGGAAGAAAGCAATGCAAGAAGAGTTTAATTCACTGCAAGAGATGAAAACATGGGAACTAGTTAAATTTCCAGATCGGAAACCGTTGACATGCAAATGGCACGTCTAGTCGCACGTGGTTTTGATCAACAACGTGGGATAGATGACAATGAAACATTTGCACCTGTGGCTCGACATGCAAGTATTAGGCTATTGTTGAGTTATGCAGTGAGAAAAAGAATGTTTATTCGTTCATCCGATGTCGACACAGCTTTCCTGAATAGAGAATTGTCTGAAGAAATGTATATGTTACAGCCAGAAGGCTTTGATGACAAGTATGGTAAAGTATCTCTACTGAAACGAAGTCTGTATGGTTTGAAGCAAGCATCAAAAGATTGGAACAAGAAGTTTACTAAAAGCTTGGAAAAATTTGGATTCATAGACACGGATGATGATCCAGGTATATTTTACAGTGAAGAAAAGACAAGCGTGTCTGGCAATTAGTGTCGCCTTCGGCACTACATCAATGGCACCGCTTGAGTGTCTTCTAAAACTGCGAGGAATGTCCTAAAAGTGCAAATATTCAATTTGACCCTGTAGCTCGAAAACGAAGAGGGCTAGGAAAATTTTGATTATGGCATTTTTTGTTTCTTAAAAAAGTAGTCCAGGTTTGCGAAAACCGCATCTCTCTGTCAAAATAATGCAGATACCCCGCAATGACAAAGAAAATTGGACACCCTGTAAACTGACCATTGCCGGCTAAGGAGCCACATGAACAAAATATGGCTCTCCGAAGAAACGGAATGCCGCTCGTGCTTGGAGGACGAAGAAACAATGGGGCATGTTGTATGCCACTGTCCAGCAATGGAAAGAACCAGACAAACACTCTTTGGAAATTTTCATATCACACTTGCAGATTTGAAAACTGTCCACCCCAGGAAGCTGTTCGATTCCATGAAAAGGATCGAGCCTCTGGCATAGTGGAAACCACAAATGTGAGCAACAATACACCAAGGGTCGCAGTGGAGGGTCCTATTTGGGCCCACTCACGTGTACGAATACGACTACGAATAAGAAGTTCATCTTCATTGTCACCTATTCATGTTGCGGCAGTGTCGTCTGCGAACAGTGTAAAGGAAGTATGGATTGATAAAGTCGTGAAGTCGTTTATAAATAATAGGAACAGTAAGAGTAGAACCTTGAACCACTCCAATATTGATTTTACCAATTTTTGATCTTGTATCGTTGTCTTCATGATCCGGGATTTGTACTTGTAACTGACGGTCTTTCAAAAAGCTTCCTATCCAGTTATTGATTCCACCTCTAAATTTATACTACTCAAGTTTAAAGAAGGATCTCCTGTCTTTTAATTTAACTTTTTCACTCTCAGTTTCTTCTAATCTTAAGTGAAGGTAACTAAATAAAATGAAAAATCAAGAAAGAACGTGGCAGTATGTAAACAACAACTTATTTATCCATTTTCGTTTTCCTTATATATTCTTTGACTTTTATAATAATTGAAACTTTTGCGCTGACATGTTCATTTGCGTTTTCTATATAATTAACTATGATTTTACTGTGTATTAAGTTAAGTAAATTGTAGAAATTATGGAATCTAATTAGTGTCGATCATAGTTTATCAACGGGTGAAATTTATGTTGGAAGTAACAACTCACATGCTCACAATGCATAAAAGTTGTGAATAAATATCACAATGTTAAAGTTCTTACTTGGATTCCGACATATCTTCTTCATCTTCACTTTTAATATCAACTTCATCATGACTTATAAAGTCCGATTCAATCAAATAGTCATCATTACATTTCTTCAAATTGGATTCTCTATAAAAGAAAATTCTTACTTTTATATTTATCTTATATTCCTAAGCATGACTAAAAATGTTAATAAAATAACAAAATAAACATGTCCATGCATGTTTATGATATACCCCAAATCCAGATATTTGGTTACGTTATCATAACCGTCATTCCCCTGTGGACAATTTAAAATTATATAAAAGTTTTGTAATAACAACACAGTCTACTTATATATTGTTACGTTTTTCCCGTGGGTTCTTAACAGAATTACAACTTTGCTATTTTCAACTAATACTCTCTTTATTCACTACCACTGTATACAATTTAACACTCTATACTACTCTTATAACTTTACAACTAATATCAACACTCAACGATTAACTGAACTAACTAACATTCGCCTTGGGTCTGCTTATATATAAGCTCAAATCTATCACGAATATTCGGGAAGTATTCCAAAGTCACTCTATATGATCTCGACGAGGCCATCGAGATAATTCCAGCGACCC
>JAEQML010078507.1:0-12409 GCA_016904865.1 Pissodes strobi | reverse complement strand
CCCTTGCTGTTGCATATCAGTATTTATTAACACTGCCGATTAGCCAAATTTCTTGTGAAAGGTCTTTCTCGGCGCTGAAGTTCATTAAGAATAGGCTTAGAAATCGTATTTCTGATGAAAGACTGGAAGCTTTAATGATTATGAATACAGAAAAATTCTTATTAAATCGTGTGGATAATCAAAAGGTTATTGATGCTCTCGCTGCTACTAGTAGCTTATTAAAAAAGTCACTTTTATATTAGATTGTACATATACATATTAGATTTTATAAAACATAATTAGACTATAGATGAAGTATATGCTATATTATCTACCTTTCATGTACTTATAGTTTTATTATTTTGTATTTATTTTTTATAAGTTATAGATAGGTCAATATCTATAAACATGTTTTTTAATTTAATTAGTTTAGTTTTACTTTCATTTACTTAGTGATGTTTTTATTTTAATACGTATGTGGAATGTTTTTTTAATGTAAATATTAAAAAAGTGGAATGTCAGAAAATAAATACATGTTGTTCATCATTTAAATTATTATGGTAACAAATGTTTTATAGAAAACACCATTGACACCATTCAGTTTTTACATAGGGTGGGGGGCCCCTTAAGGTAACTTTCCCGGGCCAGTCAGTAGGGTCCCATCCGTCCCTGGTTAAAACAATTTAAACGTTTTTGCTTAATAATGTAGGTCGTCGGTTAATTTGGGTTGGTTACTTATTTTATTCTTAATCTGTTCCGATACGTCTTAGCCCATTTTGGTTACTCTTGATTAATTTTAGTTCAACATCTTTTGGTTAAGATTAGTTAGTTTTAATTTATTTTCGTCATTTGAACCGGATCCGATACGTCATATCCAATTTTGAAGTTTTTGGTTAACTTTAGTTAGTCGCCAAAATTCGGTTAATTGTTAGTTTCAACTTGTATTAGCCCCTTTTGATGCCTTTGGTTACTTTTGGTCAATTTTGGTTAGTCGTTCAATCAACTTTCGGTTAATTTCAGATAATTTTAATTTATTTTAATCATTTGGACCAGTTCCGTTACACTATAACCAATTTTAGGGTTTTTGGTGACTACACCAAAATTCGGTTAATTTAAGTTAGTTTTAACTTACTTCAATATTTTAAATCTATTTCGATGCGTTTTAGCCCGTTTTGATGCTTTTAATTACCTACTATTGGTTAGTCGTTCAGTCAAGTCTCAGTAAAGTTCAGTTAGTTTTAATATATCTTAGTCCTTTGAATGTTTTGGTTAGTTTTAGTTAGTCGCCAAAATTCGGTTCATTTGGGTTAATTTTAACTTACTTCAATATTTTTAATCTATTTCGATATGTTTTATCCGTTTTGGTGCTCTTAGTTACTTTTGGTTAGTTCTGATTAGACATTCAATCGTCTTTCGATATGTCATAAGCAATTATAATGCTTTTGGTTAGTTTTGGTTAGTCACCTAAATTCGGTTAATTTGGGTAAGTTTTAACTTACTTTCAATCTTTTTAATCTATTTCGATATGTTTTAGCCCGTTTTGGTGCTTTTAGTTATTTTTGGCTAGTCATTCAACTATCTTTCGGTTACTTCCAGTTAGTTCCAATTTTTTTTAGTAATTTGAACCGGTTCCGATACGTTATAAGCAATTTTAATGTTTTTGGTTAGCTTTGGTTAGTCACCAAAATTCGATCAATTTGGGTTAGTTTTAACTTACTTCAATATTTTGAATCTATTTCGATACGTTTTAGCCCGTTTTGGTGCTTTTCGTTAGTTTTGGATAGTCGTTCAATACACTTTCGGTTAGTTTCAGTTAGTTCCAATTTATTAAGTTACAATCAATTTAAGTTTAAATAAACAAGCTAACACGATCTCTCACGCGTACGACGTTATGTGTGGCAAATGTAGCATGCACTTTTTCACGATTTGAGGCCCTATTTAGGAAAACAGAAACATTTTCAATGTTAAAACAAAACGATAACCTAAACCCGCAAGCGCGACTATGCAACAGATCTCTCACAGGGTACATGCTCGTTTACTGTTGCAACGTTGCGACCTCCGCCCGACGGTCGTAAAATATCAGTACATTTAGGACCGTCGATCGCGAACCTCTGTTAAAATACAGCTGCTTCAAATGCTCCGCGTAACGCGAGTATACGGGCCACAATGAATTTGGCAGCGGTGCACGTTTTGTGCCGGAACGCTGTGTCCGCATTTGGAACAAGCGGCATTTTGCGAGCATTTCATACCAGATTTATTGTTAAATATTAAATATTACTTTAAGCCGCTCACGTTGGTCTGTTTTCGAACTAGTGACTGACGTCACTGACTATTATTTCCGTCTCAAGGTATAGGGATAATTAGTACACTGCTTTTAGTTGTTTCAAAATAATTTAATGAGATATTTTTCTCTACATATGTTTCGGCTTGATGAGGCCTTTATCAAAAGTAGTTGAATACTAAAATCTAAATCGTTATACTCTACTAAACCGCCTGTCGGTATTTTGTTTTTATTGCACTGTCAATTATGCAGGTGTTTAAAGAGCAGGTCAGTGGTCGTTCGTATTTAAATCGTCTATTTTTTGTGACTTTTGGATTTCTAGATACTCCAAAAGGTTCAGCCTTTTGCTTTTTGTTTGGGTTAGTTTGGGTTAAGTATAAAAAGTTGTTAGATTCTTTTTCCCTTGTAAATTGGACATAAAGATCCATTGTAAATTGGACATAAAGATTACAAAGACAAGAGATTCGCTTAAATTTGAAATACATAGGAAACCAACAAAAAGAGATGCAATAATTCACAGACTCTAACCAATTTCGACAAGTAAAACTTTCTGCTTTTCATAGTCTCATCATAGACTTTTCAGCTTTCCCCTAGACTCGGCGAATATCCAAAAAGAAGTATCCATTATCACACAGATTGCAATTTAATAACGGTTATAAGATAGCTTTGATTGACAAATTAATAAAGAAAAAACAGAAAAACATTTTAACTAAACAATTTTATAACTCTACATTAAAATTAGACAAGGAGCCGTTTAAATGTGTCAATTATATTCCGAAAATTACAGATAGATAGAAGATAGAAGTTTCAAAAAGATTAAATAAATTTGGCTGTAAAATAATTCCGGTTAATAAGAATAATCTAGAGAGAAGACTAATAAACAATAAAGACAAAATTGACAAACAATCTAAATCTGGTGTTTACAAAATAAATTGTGTGAAATGTGAAGCTTTATACGTAGGACAAAATGGTGGAAACTTAAATATTAGGATTAAAGAATACAAAAAATCGATTTTACATAATATTAAAAACTCTGGCTTAGCAAAACATTGTATAGAAAATAACCATTTTATAGATACGAATAATGTTAAACTTTTACACACCAAAAAAAAAGAGTAAAAGGCTGAACCTTTTGGAGTACCTAGAAAACACAGTCACAAAAAACAGACGTTTTAAATACGAACGACCAACTGACCTGCTCTTTAAATACCTACATAATTGACAGTGCAATAAAAACAAAATACCGACAGGCGGTTTAGTAGGGTATAACAATTTAGATTAGTATTCAACTACTCTTGATAAAGGCCTCATCAAGCCGAAACATATGTAGAGAAGAATATCTCATTAAATTATTTTGAAACATCTAAAAGCAGTGTACTAATTATCCCTAGTATTATTATTCAACGATGTTTCACAAAGATCCTACAGCAGAAACTATTCATTGTAAATTTAAAGTAATTGCAGATTACCGATGCATTTAATACGGCAAATTCGTAAACTAACCTGGTTTGTTTTGTTTGCGCTGTTGCCGATAATAATTGGGGCGTATGATTTTAAATATGTATGTATAAAGCAAGGTGTCTGTATATATTTTATAGGTATAGATACATAATATGAATAATATATCTAATGCATATGAAGTGCCTATTTGCAAAACTGCGCAAGTCCAAGTTTCTAATTATTGAAAAAATAAGAATTTTTTTAATAAGGCTTCAATAAATTAGATAATCGTGGTAGGTTTTTGAGGTAATATCTGGTATGGTATTGCCAGGCTGCTTATATAAAAATTAACAAGAAATAGATTTTTTCTCATTTTATTTGCAAACATTTTTGGACTTGTAGATTTTTGCCTGAAAAGTGTGGACTGGTTCAGTTTTGCGAGATTGCCTCTATGAACTTGCTAGTTTTTGATTTTAAAAAAGTAATGATGAACTTTTAAACGTTTTATTGTTCTCTTCTTTTTCTTTCCTTCTTAACAGAAGGGTAGTGATCACATAGCCGATTCTAATGTAGTGTTGCAGCTTTCCTTACTACTTCTCTCCAATTATCACTATTCACTTCATTGCGGGCAGCTTCTCTAAAACTTGTTCAAGTGCATTCCTTTATTTGATCAGACCATCTTCTCGGGAACGACCTCTCGGTCTAGTCCCTTCCACCTTGCCATAGACAAGCAACCGCTTTAAATCATCGTTATTGCGTCTTGTAACGTGGCCGAAGTATTTTAGTATCTTGGTGATCACTATTTGGGAGAGCCGCCGCGGTTCCTTAATTTCCCTAAGACAGACTCGTTCGCTCTTCTTGCCGTCCATGGGACTCGAAGTATTCTTCTCCAGCAGTGCATCTCGAATGCATCTATTTTTATTCGGTCTTGTGCTTTCATGGCCCACGATTCCGTCAGTGACTCTAATAGGATTAAGTTTATTTACCAACGAAACTTACTATTCTTGTAGGTTACCAAACTATTGTAAACTAGTAGTGTATCGAAGGTCTCCGTTAGATGGCAGCAAAATACGTTAAAACTCAATTTTAATGGATATTGTTTAAATGAAGGACTTGTATCGTTTTGCATAGATTTCAAAAAGTTCGTAACTACAACCCCGGACTTGTTCAGTTGTGATGCAAATAATATTTGCAGTTTATCATTTCAATGGGAATTAACTTGTTCAGTTTTGGTGCAAAAGATTAATTTCTATATATATTTCTATTCAACAGACTTACTTACAACTTTGAAGCGGAGTCTCTTCCAAATTAAAAGAGATATTGATGAGCGTTTCACCTTCATTTAGCTAGTCTGAGCTCAATACTAAACTTTTACGAGAAATACCGTATACAGGGTGTAATTCAAAATGTTGCATGCATTTTGCGAAATTTTGTTTCTTCCGAGAAGCTAGGATACTTGTTTTAAAAGTTTGTTCGTTACATTACTTTGATCTGTCCATATAGATGTCAAAAAAATAATTTCAAAGTTTTTTAATATCTGTCCTAGTTTTAGAGATTTAATTTTTTCTTGATAACTAGTAATTTTTTTACATACTCGTCTGTACATTTTCAATCAACAGTTGAATAACCTCGTTCTTGCCCAAATTCGATATGGTACACATGCCCTTAGCGTTTGGAATGCCTACAGAATTTTTGTATTATACAGGGTGTGATAGAAATTAGTTAATAGAGATTTATAGCTAAATTTATTATGTTGTCTAAAATTTTATTGAGCAATTTTTTGAATGCTTCATTAGATCAAATCAAATAGGAATTTAAGAATTTCCAAGCAATTTATCGAAAGGTTTATTTGAGGGTTTACTGATTTGGCCCAGACGATTTTTTAAATTTTACGCGTGCTTCATTATTTTTCAAATTACTGCCGGTTATTTGAACTAAACATTTCCCATTTCTCTTGAATAGCCTGCGCCGGTTCTTCTAATATTTATTTTGTGGCGCATTTTGACGAGTTTGAACTGAGGACTTTAAATAAGACCACACGTGTTCTATGATGTTCACATCCGGCGATTTTTCTAGCCAGTCCACTCTACTAATATTGTGGGCCTCCAGAGCATTTATCACAATATTTGCACGGTGTGGCCTGGCATTATCATCTATAAAAATAAAATTTTCCCCAGAATTTTGTGCGAATGGTACTACTATCGGCAAAATGCAATGATACCTATATTGTTGCGCATATACAATTTCCAAAGACACACACAATTCCGTCTTACCATTCCATATTACTCCTACCCATATGTTAACCCCTCCTCCCCCAAACGCTTCCTGAGGTGCCATATTATTTTCTTGGTACCTGACATTTGGCTCTCTCAATACCAAAAATCAGAATGGTATAGATTGAATCTGGTCTCGTCGGCGTACATGCAATTTCTCCAATCATCTACCGTCCATTGTAAGTGATTCTGGACCCACTCTAGACAAGCTAACCGATGCCGTGATAGCAGTCTCGAAAATTAGAGAAATTGTTTCAATAGCAAATTAATACCACGGTAAACAATTTATTGATGTACCTTAGATTATTGCCATTTAAAGTTCTTATTGTTCGGTTAGAGACTGTCGCTTCTGTTTGTTGCCTAAAGTCGTTATTTAATTTTTGTGAACTGTGTGTCGGGTTTCTGTGTACATTTCTAAGTAAAATTCTTTCCTCCCGTAAAGATATCTTCTTCTGAAGCCCTTCATTGTAACGATAAGTGACACTCCCTGTTTCATTAAAGCGATGTTGCAGTTCAGAAATCGCACGTTGACTTGCACCATAAATGTCTGCAATGGCCCATTGAACAGGCGAATACAATTTAACATTTCTCTTTGGCTTAACCTGGGCATTTTTAAGATCTTTTATGCTTATAAAATATGACTAAAAGATATAGCTGTCAAGAATTTAATGACATCAAAAGGGAACAGGTGTTTTGGAAACGCAATAAAGGCATTATTGAATTTCGATTAACGATTTTAAACTTATTTTCCCTAGAAAATATTCAAACCGTCCTTGTCTACCGCAAAAATTGTTATTTCAACAGAAACTTAATTGGTAAACAGATTTGAATATTAGGGAAAAAAATTAAGAAATAGTAATTAGATATGATTAGGTGTTATGTAGAATCCTATACTTACTTATTTATTCCTCATCCTTTGTATAATTTATGGGTTCAAATAACCAGCAGTAATTTGAAAAATAATCAAGCACGCGTAAAATTAAAAAAATCGCACCCTGTATAATACAAATATGCTGTAGACATTGCAAAAGCTAAAGGCATGTCTGCCATATCGAATTTGGGCAGGAACGAAGTTATTCAACAGTTCATTGAAAATGTATAGACGAGTATGTAAAAAAATACCAGTTTTCAAGAAAAAAAAAATCTCTAAAACTAGGACACATATCAAAAAACTTTCAAATTATTTTTTTGATACTTGTCCATAGATCAAAGAAATGTAACTAACAAACTTTTAAAAGAAATATCCTAGATTCTCGGAAGAAACAAAATTTCGCAAAATTGCAAGCATTTTGAAGTACACCCTGTATACGGCATTTCTTGTAAAAGTTTAGTTCAGACTAAATGAAGCTGAAACGCACAATAAAATGTTGACAACCGCATTTCAATATATATTCTGTTTTGAAAGATAATCTGCTTTAAAGATGCACTAAAAATTGCAGTAATCCGTTTCGTGTGTCCAGCAGTTTAGTTGAGATTGCTTCACGGTCAGCGGAACTTAACCTTTATCGTAAATTTTCTACCAAGATTAGGCTAGTGAGTTCAGATACATTGATCCTAAAGTTTTGTAAAAGTTGTAATGTGTTTCCAAATTTTATTAAAATTGTTTTGCCTAAATCTTGTCCAGTTACAGAAAAAGTACACTCTTTTGCCAGGCAAAAGTAGCTGGATTGAGAAATCAAAAAATTATACAGTAAACGAATTATGTTTGGATTATAAGCATACAGACTATATAAAAAAACAAACATTTAAATTAACAAATATTCAGCATGAAGAACAGTACGAGTTCCAGGGAAAAATGTTTTTAGTAATTGATACAAAATACACCAAGAAAATGTCATCCATCAATAAGAAACTTAAAAAACTTAAGAAAATGAAATCTGATAGTTCTCAGGAACTCGTAAACATTTTGGAAAGCCTATATTTTCGGTCTTTTAATAAAGCTGAATTAGATATTTTAAACAAAGGTCTGAATTTTGCATTGCCACCACCAAAGGATAATTTACTTGATATTGTAGGTAATATAGAAAGCTTTATTTAACATCTTCCTGACTCTACTATAAGATTTGTTAGAGAAGCATGCCGAAATCAGAACTCAAAAAATATAATTAATAATAATATTAACTCTCGACCTGGAAAAGGAAAAGTATAATCAAAAGCTTAAAGGAGAAACACGTTTTCTATTTAAAAACTGACAACGGTAATAATATTTTCAAAGAGTTGATAATTTAATCGAATCCGGGCCCTATAACAAAATCTATTATCTAAGATGGTAACAAAAGTTAAAACACTTTGAAGAAAGCTAGCAACCTTATTGCTGATAAAATTAAATTCAAATTATACACTATGCCGAAACAATATTGTCTTCCCAAGATTCATAAACCTGACAACGCAATGTGTTCCACAGCCTCGGCAATAAGATCACCAACTTATAATTTATCCAAATGGCCAGCAAACCAGTTTGAGATTTTACCTATAAAACTACAGAATTCAGTACTTAATTCCTTAGATTTCATAAACAAAATTAAAGGTACAAACCTTAATGAAGGCGAAATTCTAGTCTCGTTTGATGTTAGCTAATTGTTCCCTAGTGTACCAATTCCACAGACCTTGCAATACTTTGGTGAATTATTTGAGATGAATAGTTTTGATAACGAAATCAAACAAGAATATTTAACTTTAACCAAACTTTGGATGGATCAAATTATTTTCAATATAAAAATAACTATTACCAACTTGAAGGCACGGAATGGGCAACTGTTTATCACCGTTCTTGTATTGAATTATGAATCAGTCAGAAATTCCAATATTTTCCAAGGGTATGGTACAGGTATGTGGATGATATTTTCGCGATTTTCGACACAAAAACTGCTAATACGAAGATTTTGTTGCAAAACTAAACAACCGCTTCCCTACCATTAAATTTACTTATGATGTCGAGAACAATGGCCAACTACCATTTTTAGATACTAGAATTTGATATTTGTAGAAAAAGTACTGCCACTAACCGATATATTCCTTATAACTCCTTCCACTGCGACCAACTCAAAATGACCAGCTTTAATTTTTTAGTACACCGTATGGTTAATTTTCCTCTCAGCAAAGAAAAATTTAATAAAGAAAAAGAGACAATTATGAAAGTTAATGGTTTCAATACTAACTTAATAAATAGACTAATTAATAGGTATGTGTTTAGGAAGACCATTCGTGATTCCACTTATTTCGTCAATCAGGATGAAAATATAAAATATGTGTCGATATCATATAATCCTCAGTATACTAGAGGATTCCAAAAAGTTTTTAAAGAAGTAGGTTTAAAATTAGTGTACCAAACACAGTTTAACATTAAGACATTATTGGGTGGTCCAAAGGATAAAATTTAAATACTGGCAAAAAGTGGAATTTATGAAATTGGATATATGGATAGTAACCAAAAATATGCTGGGCAAACTAGAAGATCTATACAAACTACATTCAAATAACACATAGCTAGCTGTCTAGTATGGTAGAACAACATCAAGTGTTGCCGAGCATGCTTTTGAAAATAATCACAAAATACAATTAAAAATTTAAAATTAATTTATAATATATCTGACAGATTATTGGACGCCTATGACAGTATGGAAATTATTAAATATAAGAATAGTTCCAATTGAGATAGAAGGCCTATTCCGTGTAGTCCATTGTATTGGTTGATCGAGCGTGACTACTAGGATTCCAGGATTGGATATTTTTGGTTCCGCTTGATTAAAGAAACAGTTAGTATAAAATAGAGTTTGGTAGATTTTAAGTTTAGTTTTAATCATCTCCTGATGACGCTAACATGGTTAGCGAAACGCGCATCGAGTGCAAAATCTCTGTTTCGGTATTGTGGATAAAACTCTGTTTTAGTGCATTTTGCTGAAGGTTCCAAACCCCAACATAGTGGTGCTTTCCATGTAATTTCTTCCGTCATCATTGTTCTATTTTATCTTGTGGTGTTTGTATCCCTTGTGGTTGTGATTCGGATTGTGAGAAATTAAGCGGTGTGTATTCTTGGTCTGCTTGTGTGAGTGCTCTGTGCAAGGAAGTATGTGTGTTGTAAAAGTATTTTCGGAGAATTTACACGTGATTTGCGTGGAATATGTGAATGTCTATGAGGCCCTTCTATTTTCCTATCTATTCTAAGACTCTCTTTGTATAAGTTTGGGTGTTTCGTCAGTTCAGATCATGTGAGTATATTTATATCTTCTAGGTATGTTGTCCATTTTATTACTCCAAAGGAATATGTTAGAAGTGGGATGAGGAATGTGTTAATAGCGTTAAATAGGTGCTTAATTTCGTTATGAGGATTAGTGTTCCTTATATTCTGTAGTTAGGTGCTTTTTTATTGCTGCGTCTGTCTATCCTTGACTTCTGCTGAAATCCCAAATATTTGTATGTTTTATCTTCTTTCATGTTATCTAGTAACTCGTTGTTAAGAGTTTCAGCATTTATTTCATCTTTTCATTTGCTTCGTTCTATACATGTTTTGCATTTACCAATTCCGAATTCCATTCCAATATCTACTTTTGTTTCCTCCGTAATTTTAAGTAGACGCGCTTAGTGAGTCTCCTTGAAAATCTCCTCTTCTTGTTATGTTTCTTCTTTTCCCGTTGTTAATGTTTGTTTCTTCTCCGGGTGCTCAAGACGATTGACAGGAAATTTCTTATAGTTTCATGTATTTTGTATATTTGCTGTATTTTTTAAGCCATGAATGCGACACAGACTACGTGTTTTTCTGTTGGTCTCATTATCACAGAATATATTATTAGCTGTTCCTTGCATCCTTGATCGTTGCTCCTACAGTCTTTTTGCTCTTTCGAAATTACATTATATTTTTGAAGGTGTCTATTTTCTTGCATATAGCTTATTACACACACTGTCAGACAAGTTATTGGTTGATAATTAGCTGGGTTTTCTGTGTTGTGGTTTTATATATGTTTTCCTCTCTGTTAGGAATTGTGATGATAGTTGTGGTTTTTCTATTACTATATTTATTTGAATAGTTAAGTATTAACATATAAATATGTGAACTGTTTATATTTTGTATTTGACCTGTTCCTGTGCATTCCCAGTTATCTTGTTATTTATAATGATTGCCAGTTCTGTTGCTATTTTGTATTCAGCTTGTTATTTTGTTTTTGCTGCCGTCTCTAATCCATGATGCTGTACGATTATGTTGTATAAGTTTTGATTATATTCGTTCTCAAAATTTGGTGATTTCTTCTCTACTTGGTGTTATTGATCTAATTTCTCCGGTTGCTATTATTTTCTTATAGAACAGTTTTTCATTGCGGTTGAAGAGAGCGTTATCTGTTTTTCTATCGTTAGATTCTTTTTATCTGCGAAGGCGTGCTGAGTATACTGTTAATTTTTGTTTGTCCAACGTTTCTTTAATTTTTTGATGTTTATTTTTGGTTATACTTTAAGTGGTTTAATATTTTCTTTGACTTGTTTCCAATTTCCATTTATATACTGCGTTAGCCTTTCTATATCTGCTCTCAGCTTTGTTATGTTGTTTTCAATTCTCCTTTGCCATTTAGATGTATTTGTTGTTTTTGACGTTTGATTTGTGTGTTCTAGAGTTTTATGTTTGTTACATGTTAGCACTGCTGAGGCCGCTACATATATCACTGTGTGAATGTCTTCCAGTGTATTTGCGGTGTTTAAGTAATCCGCAATGATTTCTCTGTTCATCGTGCCTCTTAATATTTTTGTGCTTTTCTTAAACTGTAATTTTAGGAGACTATTTCTCATAGTTGGAATGCGACCTCCCGAGGTTGTTAAACCTGTTTCCATTACTCTTTTCAGTTCTTCTTTGATTTCTCTGTGTAGTTCTGAGCGATATCTCACATGCCAGTGCGGTTCATTTTACCATTCCAGTAGTAGGTAAATTGTGTTGGTATGTTTTATTTTATTTATTATCGTTGGTTTGCCCTTCAAGGGTTCTTTCTTCAATCGCGTTCCCCATTGTTTGTGATAGAAGTGAAAATTGAGCTTTTGAATTTTAGATCTCAAGATTTGTTCCATCTGTGGCTGTTTTTTCATATGGGCATGATACATCTCGATATTTCGTATAGTACTGCCTTCGATTAGCGCATGGTTCTGAAGCTTTGATCAGTTTTGGCTTATGTATTTCAATGAATCTTCTCTAAGTTGTTTCGGTGGCCATAAAAGTAAAGCTCACTGATATTTGGATTCTGTTTGACATTCTAGACACTCTTTGTACATGTTCTATACCTAAATTCAATTGTTTCTTAGATACTGACGTTTGAACATTTTGCCGGGCAGTATATTCCAAACGGCTCGACTTAAGGCAAAAAGGTTACTTTGTGTCTTGGTTTTTATGAGCTACTTAGTGCTACCAATTCTGTTAGACCGCAAGCATTTAAACATTCCGGTATAGGATTCGGCACTC
>JAEQML010078506.1:0-12409 GCA_016904865.1 Pissodes strobi | reverse complement strand
TCCCGATTGGTCTCGCCCTATAGAAAGCCCATATTATAAATGGGGGCTTTCTAACAAGCGGCGTGGCCGCCTGTGCCTGCGGCACGCGCGAGGCCCTTCGGGCCTCGTTTGTGTGACCTTCGATCACACATTATTGCCACGCTCCTATCCGTACCGTGACCTATAATTAGAAAGCCCTTATAATTAGATTTACCAATCGCTAGTATAATTTTACCGTGATAAATTTCTAATTGGTTCCCATGGTAACCGACTTGTCAACGTCAATCGTTATTTTTTTTAAATCTTTATCTAAATACGAAATATCAAATCTCTAAGTCGTACGATTGACGAATCATGACGATTTTTTACTTTTTTTTTGGTTACCATAGCAACCAATTTTTTAGTATGAAATTATGCTTCATTGAGAATCCTAAGTACCATACTATATATTTTATTAGTGATATACATATTATTAATTGGTTGCCATGGTAACCGACTTGTCAACGTCAATCGTTATTTTTTTTAGTCTTTACCTAAATACCAAATATCAAATCTCTAAGTCTTACGATTGACGAATTATTACGATTTTTTATTTTTTTTGGTTACCATAGCAACCAATTTTTTAGTATCAAATTAGGCTTCATAAACAATCCTAAGTACCGTACTATATGTTTTATTAGTCATATACATATTATTAATTGGTTGCCATGGTAACCGACTTGTCAACGTCAATCGTTATTTTTTTTTAAATCTTTACCTAAATACCAAATATCAAATCTCTAAGTCGTACGATTGACGAATTATGACGATTTTTTGCTTTTTTTTTTGGTTACCATATCAACCAATTTTTTAGTATCAGATTAGGCTTCATAAGCAATCCTAAGTACCATACTATATCTTTTATTAGTGATTTACATATTATTAATTGGTTGCTATGGTAACCATGTTGTCAACAAAAAATGCTAACATACTTTCACCTCTACTTATAAATTGACACCGAAAAAAGGAAAAGTTGGTCCTTGTTTACACGAACAAAAATGCCAAAAAATGGTAACTTGTCCTGTTTTCACACCCTGTATATTAACAGATCGTAACCAAAATCAATAGGCTTCGAGGGTTTGTGGACCTCTACCTCTATGCCAAATTTCAAGTCGCTATCTTCAAAATTGCGACCTGTAAATGCCAAAAAAAGGTAACTTGTCCTGTTTTCACACCCTGTATATTAACCGATAGTAACCAAACTCAACAGGCTTCGAGGATTTTTGGACCTCTACCTCTATGCAAAATTTCAAGTCGCTATCTTCAAAATTGCGACCTCTAATGGCCAAAAAACGGCAACTTGTCCTGTTTTCACACCCTGTATATTAACCGATCGTAACCAAAATCAACAGGCTTCGAGGGTCTGTGGACGTCTACCTCTATGCAAAAATTCAAGTCGCTATCTTCAAAATTGCGACCTTAAATGCCAAAAAACGGTAACTTGTCCTGTTTTCACACCCTGTATAACAATTAGAACAAAAGAGCAAAGGAACAAAAATACGTGTCTTACCGAATACTTTCATTTGACATATAAAAATGAATATTATCCTTGTTTACACGGACAAAAATAGCAAAAAAATGTGACTTGTCCTGTTTTCACACCCTGTATATTAACCGATCGTAACCAAAATCATTAGGTTCCCAGGGTTTGTGGACCTCTACCTCTATGACAAATTTCAAGCCGCCATCTTCAAAATTGTGACCTGTAAATGCCAAAAAACGGTAACTTGTCCTGTTTTCACACCCTGTATAACAATTAAAGCAAAAGAGCAAAGGAACAAAAATACGTGTCTTACCGAATACTTTCATTTGACATAAAAAAAAAGAATTTTATCCTTGTTTACACGGACAGAAATGTTAAAAAACGGTATCTTGTCCTGTTTTCACACCCTGTATATTAACCGATCGTAACCAAAATCAATATGTTCCGAGGGTTTGTGGACCTCTACCTCTATGCCAAATTTCAAGTCGCTATCTTCAAAATTGCGACCTGTAAATGCCAA
Source organism: Pissodes strobi (assembly GCA_016904865.1). NCBI lineage: Eukaryota > Metazoa > Arthropoda > Insecta > Coleoptera > Curculionidae > Pissodes > Pissodes strobi. The sequence goes on along the minus strand of JAEQML010078506.1, from coordinate 10,388 downwards.
AAAACTGTAGCTTGTCCTGTTTTCACACCCTGTATAACAATTAGAACAAATGAGCAAAGGAACAAAAATATGTGTCTTACCGAATACTTTCATTTGACATCAAAAAATAGAAAAGTTCGTCCTTGTTTACACGGACAAAAATGCCAAAAACGCCAAAAAACGGTAACTTGTCCTGTTTTCACACCCTGTATATTAACCGATCGAAACCAAAATCGACAGGCTTCGAGGGTTTGTGGACCTCTACCACTATGACAAATTTCAAGTCGTCATCTTCAAAATTGCGACCAGTAAATGCCAAAAAACGGTAACTTGTCCTGTTTTCACACCCTGTATAACAATTAGAGCAAAAGAGCAAAGGAACAAAAATACGTGTCTTACCGAATACTTTCATTTGACATCAAAAAATAGAAAAGTTGGTCCTTGTTTACACGGACAAAAATGCCAAAAAACGCCAAAAAACGGTAACTTGTCCTGTTTTCACACCCTGAATATTAACCGATCAAAACCAAAATCAACAGGCTTCGAGGGTTTGTGGACCTCTACCTCTATGCCAAATTTCAAGTCGCTATCTTGAAATGTTGGTCCTTGTTTATGCCAAAAACGCCAAAAAACGGTAACTTGTCCTGTTTTCACACCCTGTATATTAACCGATCGTAACCAAAATCAATAGGTTCCGAGGGTTCGTGGACCTCTACCTCTATGCCAAATTTCAAGTCGCTGGCTTCAAAATTGCGACCTGTAATCGATTTCATCACATACACACACACACACACCTATATACGCTTTACTATTACTGTGGCCTCACCATCCTTATCATCGATTGTGGCCACATGGCCATTCATAGGTTAGACGAGACCGAAAAAATATGTGTTTTCATGCAATAGGACTCTGGCGTCCATACACTCCGTAGAACCAAAGATATACGTGAGTTTATATTGTGACCTCTGAGGTCATAGTAATAGTAATTTAGTGTGATGCCGCAATAATAGACCATTATGGCAATGTGTAACAAAGATGTCGTAGTAATAGGGAATATGAATGTAGTGGAATTTGTGTATAATTGTGTAAAGTTGAGGTCGCTATAATAGCAGTACCAACTATTTATTTTGTGTATATGTATCGAGGGTTCTAATATACAAAATTTTTGTTCTAATTTTGCGTTAACATAATATAGTCTACTCAAAAGTCAGCAAACGACTTACTTTTGTTGCCTATAACCTGAAGGTGCATTTTGATTATTGATTGTAGGTAGAATTTGGGCTAAAACAGTTTATCTCACTGAAAACTGAGGAAGGGAATTATTAGCATTGCAGGTAATTCTTTCAAATTCTTCGGAAAATCTGAAAAGAATAATTTTGCTGCCTTTGCTTCTTTGCAACAGGCAACAGCATATAAAATCGAGGTTCTTAAAAAAATAACTTTCGTGACGAAGTATTCGACTGAAAATCGAAGGCCACCGACTGGAAGATGTAAAAACATGGCAAACGTTAATTTCTTTTAAATAAGTAGAAAAAAATAAAAGTTTTTTTTTTAATCGCGCAAATGAGACAAATTTTCTCAGGGATTGAGCTACTTACTGAGCGCGTCCCCAGGTGTTCTGTCTAGCGGTGCAGCCCTGGCCGCACCAGGGTCGGGACACGAGGAGGAGCCAGCAGCTCCCGGTGGAAGCTCTGCGAAGGAGGGCCTCGAGGGTGAGCTCGTCATGGACGTAAATGTCGGAGCCTCTGTGCTGCTATGTTATGAGCTGGTGCAGAGGTGGGCCCCCGCCCCGGGGAGTGCGACGAAGGTAGAGCTCCGTCAGTCTGACTCAGACTGAGGGGTCACTCTCTCTAGACCGAACGGAGGGTGAGCATTTACTATGTCTATTCTCCAGATACATCTACAGCATAGTAGGAAGGGATAAGGCTGCCAGGGACCTGGCCCCTATCCTGGTTAACATGCCTACAAGCGATGGTGTGAATAGGGTGGTCAGTGTACTTCCCAGCCGATCAACCCTGCCCGCCGGAGGGAATTATAATCTAATTACCTACTGCGGGGAGGTAAATATCCCACTACTGGATGTGATAGCAACGGGCACCACATAGTGTGGAGCAGTGCTGGGATTAATCGGAGAGGGGAATGATGTATGGAATTCATTGCCTCTGTGTGGCTACTGGTGACCAATAGGGGGTGTGAGCCCACTTTCCTTACTACGGGACGAAGCTCAGTCATAGACTTGACTTTGTGCACCAGGGCGTTGTTCCCGCATATTACGAAATAGGGTGTGTTGGTGGAAAACTCGATGTCTGACCACAGATACATTGCCATAGAACAAAGGCTTCGCTGAGGATTAGGAACCCCAGAGCAACCATTTTGAACCTCTATAGGGAGGAGCTAAGTTGGCGTCTAAGGGGCATGCCGAGGTAATGCCCGGCCGCCGATGAGCTGGATGACGCAGCAATGTGGATAGGATCATCGATGGCCGGGGCTTTCGCAAGCAGCTGCCCTGGGACTAAATGACATTTGAAAGGGAATACTCCTTGGTGGAATCAACCCTGGAGAACCTTAGAAAACAGCTGAGGAAGCTCTTTAATAGGGCTACACAGCGGAGTTGATACTGACTGGGACTATATAAAGATTCGCGCCTATACACAGACATATTACTTTGGCTCCCTGGCTCCCGCATGCGCAGAGTGTGAGTGACGAATCAATCAACGCCACCCACACTATAAATACTTCAATTACCAATGTCTTTACGGTGCAGCGCGTTCTTTGCAAGCGGCCTAGTGGTGTAGTGGTTAGAGCATTTGCTTATCATGCGGGCAGCTTGGGTTCGATTTCTGTCGGTGGCAATGCATATTTTTTCTACTTTTTTTTAATAGTTTGCTTTTAATAATTTGGGTTGGTTCGATTTAGCTTGGGTTCCGGCAACGCCGGGGATTCCCGCCCCTCTTTAGAGGGCTGCCCCACGGATTCTGGGGGGGGGCAATCAACTATCGGAGTTACCTGCACCTACAGCGGCAAACCAGGCTGAGGTGGAGAGAATTACTACTGGCACAGAGACCAACAGTACAAGCGACCAGTCCGCTTTTGCAAGGAGGGACTCGATAGCGCGGACTCCTCCCGGGGGGAGCTCTCTGTCCGATGTGATCACCGTTAGAGACGACGATGAGGATGGAGGAAAAAGGAAGAGGAAGCTGGACGAGCTATCACCAAGAAGCGACAAAGGAGGACCTCGAAAGAGGAAGATTGACCCGTCATACCAGGCCCTTAGGGATGCCCTGGATATCGTGGTAAAGCAAGTAACTGAACTGGAAGGGAGGATCGAACAGAACACCAAGAGAGAAATCAAAGAACTGTCGAAGAGGCTCAGGAGACAGGTCAATATATTAAGAGGGCCAAAAATCACCGGCTGGCTAGAACAGCACAAGCACGAGATAGAGACAATACCCGATATAGGGCTGCACTCCCTAAAAGTAAATAGAAAAGAGGCCACGACCCAGACGCCCCCAAGTGTGGAGACGATGACAACACACGATCCAGAAGCAGTGACATCACAGACGTGCCCAACCTGTGGCTCGAGACGACCCTCGGTAAGAGAGTCACACACGCAAACAGGCCCATGGAATAACCTCAAGGACAACACATGCAAAACACTGGAAGGCATAGACACATACGTAAAATGGCTGGATACAGAGCAGAAAATATGGGTAGAAGAGCTCTACCACAAAACCGAAATTCAGGTGGGAAACCCTCTGACGTCCAAGGCCACCACGGTAAAGGTTGTTTTGGTGGAACCCACTGATGCCAAAATGGACAAGGGCATCCAACTGCTCTACAGAAACAGATTCCCTGAACTAATCGAGACAGTGGAAGATTTCGCGGTACTGGAGCAGATGTCAAAGTGGAAACGGAAAGATGACACACTGGCAATACAGAAGGTCATAAAAATCATGCAAGGAGGTAGCGAGGAGGAAGTATGGGACAGTCTAATTAGGCTGAGAGACGAAACAAAGGAGGATGAGTGGGTGGCTCTACACCACCTAGAAAGATGCAGTGTAGAAAGGTTCAGGAAAATGGTAGAGGCAATTTTCCACGGGGGACACACCCAGGTTATAATTTACACCACCAGAAAACAGCAAAAAACACTCGCAAACTCGGGCAGGGAACGCGAGAGACTTCCTGCGCTAACAGTAAAACAGGACGGAAAAAACTTTGAAGACACCGTCAGAGGAATAAAAGAGAAGCTTAGAAACAACGAGGCATCCCAGATCATCAGGTCCATCAGAAGAGCCAAAGACGATAGAGTTCTTATCACTATGGACAAGAACCGCTCGGCGGCGCAAAAAATAAGAGAGGCTATTACTAACGATAATGGTAACATTAGAGTTACGGCGCTAGGAGAAAAGCAAGAGTCAGTGCACATCAGGGGTCTGGACATTACGGCTACCAGAGAGGAAGTCGTGCATGAAGTAAGGAGTATCCTTGGCTCATTAGAGGAAGAAGAATTCAAAATTAGCAGTATGAGACCAAACGCGGGAAACACGCAGGCTGTGACCATTACTCTAGATGCCCAGAAAGCAGACAAACTTTTAGAGCAACCTTATATACGGGTCGGCCTGTCAAGGGGAAGAATGGAGAAAAGGATACACGTCCCCCGATGCGGAAAATGCTGGGCGTACGACCACATCTACGCGGAGTGCAATGGACCCAGTAGGCAAAGTCTCTGCTTTAAATGCGGAAGACAGGGACACGATGCTAAATCCTGTGCGGGAGGCACCCCAGCCTGCCCCCTCTGCGAGGTGGAAGGCCACAAGGCGGGCTCTGCGAGCTGCCCGGCTTTTCGAAGAGCAATCTCGTATAAAAGAAGGGAAATGCGCTTCTCAGAAAGAACTCAGACGCAGTTAGAAGCACTCCAAAAACCGGAGGAAGGGGACTACCCCCCAGACCATTAAACGGAGCCTACATTTGTAAATATCAGTATTATAATGCGCCAAACACACATTCATAACCCAGACAACCACAGTAACACCGGACCTCTAAGGTTTCTACGATTAAACATGAACAGGTGTCGCGCAGCCCACGACCTTTTAAACATAACGGCGGACAATCTTGACGCAGACATTATCCTGATCTCCGAACCGAACCATAAGATTGTAAGTGGCACACCCTGGCAAGTGGACCAGAAAAAAGATGCTGCACTGAGGATGAGAAACCGTGAAATAGCAAGCCTGAATTTCGGGTCAGGTGAGGGCTTCGTTTGGGTGGAACTTCAAGATTACATCATCATCAGTTGCTACTTTGCACCTAGCATTACCCTAGAGGTATTCAACCAGTCACTGGACGCCCTTGGCAGTCTTCTGGACAGATCCCTGAAAGACAATATTATCGCAGGCGACTTCAACGCCTGGGCAACAGACTGGGGTATGCGCACCACCAACATCAAGGGCAACATGGTACTGGAATGGATGGCAACACACAACCTGGTCCTCCAAAACGTTGGCGAAGACCCCACTTTCGCGAGAGAGGGAGCCTCCTCGATTGTAGACTTGACTATGTCAAGGGGCAAAGTCAACACCAAAATTCGAGCATGGAGTGTGCTGGAATCAGAATCCTTGAGTGACCACAAGTACATTTACTTTGAGGTAGAGAATGGCATACGTACCACTCACAGCGACGAAGTCAGATCAAGCTGGAATGTTAAGAGGCTGAACCAAGAGAAGCTTGACAAGGCGATTGCCACAGCCACACGAAGACCTCCCCCAGAGTCCGCGGAACAACTAGACCAGCTACTGACAGAACTCTGCAACGCATCAATGCCAAAGAAAAAAACCCACACAAACCACAGGAAACCAGCATACTGGTGGAACGACGAGATTGCCACGCTCAGAGGATCCTGCCTCGCCCTAAGGAGGAAAATGACTAGGAACAACCGGAAAGATACAACTAGAGCAAACTTAGACAGAGAAAACTACTCCGAGCACAAAAAGAAACTTAGAATAGCAATAAACAAGTCTAAAAGGAACTGCTGGAGGAAGCTCTGCGACGATATTAACTCAGACTGTTGGGGCGATGGCTATAGAATCGCGACGAGGAGATTGAAGGTAACGAGTACGCATAGAGCTTTAACGATATCAAAATCCCTAGAAGTAGCCCAAGAACTGTTCCCTACCAGACCATTTAACACCTGGAATAAGACACACCACAGCGAGAGAGTAGTTCCGAATTTGACAATCAATGAAATTACGACTGCGGCCAGTAAACTCAAGTCAAACAAAGCCCCTGGTATGAATGGCATACCAGCTGACATCATTAAACTGATCGCAACAAAAGAACCAGAACTACTCCTCAAACCCCTAGCAAATGCACTAACGGACGGAGTTTTCCCTCGCCCGTGGAAGACGGCAATACTAGTGTTAATGGAGAAACCCAAAAAGAACCACAATGAGGAGCAAAAGTTCAGACCACTATGTCTGTTAAACTCAGGGGGCAAACTCTTAGAGCACGTCATCCTGGCTAGATTACATGAAGACCTAAATCTGAGCGAAACACTGAGCGTTAGGCAGTTCGGTTTTAGAAAAGGTAGGTCCACTACAACAGCAGTAATGAAAGCCCTAGACACAATCAGACCTGCCCTTTATAAAAGAAGCATAAGACACAGAGATATCGGCATAGTGGTCACATTAGACGTCAAAAATGCTTTCAACTCGGCCTCATGGCCGGCCATCATAAAGGAGCTGAAGAAGAGAGGCACCTCACCATATATCGTCAATCTGATTATGGAATACTTTAAGGGCAGGACAGTAATAGTGGAGGCGGAAGGAAGAAGGGAGAATTTTAGCATGTCTTGTGGGGTTCCGCAGGGCTCCGTTCTAGGGCCAACCTTGTGGAACATCCTCTATGACGGATTGCTGAATCTTCCGCAACCCAAAGGACTTTAATCGGATACGCGGACGACGTCGCTCTGGTGGCGCTTGCCAAGAACATAGACGAAGGTGAGTACAAAATAAACCAGTCAATAGTAGGTATAAGGAGTTGGCTCAGAGCCAACCAACTTGAATTATGTGAAGATAAGACCGAGGCTGTCATCCTTACCTCCAGAAGAACTGTCCCAAGTAGAAACCTGAACATCATGGGCAGAATTATCTCACCTAAAACCGAGATCAAGTACTTGGGAGTGTGGCTAGACAGTAAGCTCACCTTCGTCCCACACATCAGAAACACGGCCGAAAGGGCAAGAAATGCCATGATGGCCCTTGCACGACTAATGCCCAACATAGGCGGCCCAGACCAGCACAAACGCAAACTAATATGCTCAGTGGCTAGATCCATCATAATGTACGCCGCGCCTGTGTGGGGTCATACTATGAACATCGCAAAAGTCCGGAACATACACACGAGGGTACAACGACAGGCGGCTCTGCGCATCTGCAGGGCATACCGCACTACTTCAACTGATGCTATCCTGGTGATCGCTGAAACCCCCCCAATGGACCTTATTGTCAGACAGGCCATGAAAGTGGCTCAAGCACCGACACAATCGAAGGGTATCGCGCGACAGGAGGCAGAAGAGATCACCATGACAGAATGGCAAGATAGATGGCGAGATAGTAGCAAGGGCAGATGGACTTACAAGTTGATACCCAACATAAAAACATGGGTGGACAGAAAGCACGGGGAGACCGATTATTTTCTGACCCAGTTTCTCACGGGGCACGGATGCTTTCGTGAGTATACTTATGGCATCGGAAAGACTCCGGACGACGAGTGCGTGTACTGTGGAGAGGTGGACAGCGCAGAACATACGTTCTTCCATTGCCCTAGGTGGGGAGCACATCACGACTCCTGCACAGCTAAGATCGGACCCATAAAGCCGGAAACGATTATAGACAAAATGACGAACAGCTTGCAGAACTGGAACGCTGTAAAGAATATGGTTAGCGACATTCTTAAGGAAAAGATAGAGGAAGAAAGCGAAGTTACTTTGGAATTCTCCTTTTGAGGTGCTAGACAGGCTCACCCCATTTGATGTAATGCTCACACGGTTCCAAATGGGGCTCCAGAGCAGAGTAGGGGAAGGGTTCTTAGTGGGTCGGCTCGTACCGGAGTCCCACACTACCCAGGTCGCCAGATGGCCAATGGCCTGGGTGTGCATAGAATGCATTTCCTAATCCCTACTATAAAATAAAAAAAAAAAGGGTTAGTTTCAGTTAGTGTTGTTTGGTTGCGCCATGCGTCAAGTCCTAGACGCTTATAAACGAACGCACCCGTACCCTGCGCATGCGGAAGCCAGGGAGCCAAAGTAATATTCCTGTGTGTAGACACGAGTTATATACAGAGGCCCTGGGGCAGTACAAGAAACAGCTGAGAGGGTCGCCAAGGAGTGCCTACTGTGGAGAGGTGCCCCAAGCCCCGGCCGCTACTGGGCTCTGCTAGGTGCTGTCAAGGGACCCAGTAGTAAAATTCGGCAGTGTCCGTAAGCCAGGTGGAGCGTATAGCGTCGTCATCGGCGAATACTCTGAGACCTATCCCCGCAGACAGGATCAGATTACAGCAATTAATCAAGACCTGGAGAAAGTTCAAATTTGGGGCGACAGAAATTTGGTCCAGTCCAATGCAGCAAAGACCCAAGCAGCCACGTTTGCCAAGAGGGCCATTACGGCGAACCCTGACATTATAATGGCAGGATCGACCATTCTTTCATCCTCGTCAATTGGACTGCTAGGTGTCTGGGTCAATAGCAATATGTCCTGGCATGACCACGTTGCTAATATCGCAAGATCAGCCTCCCAGAAGCTTGGTGCGCTATTTCGCAACAAGTACTGTATATACCGCAGTAGTTGCTCTCGCTCTACAATGCGTAAATAAGACCATGCTTAGAGTATTGCTCACACTGAGGTGCCGCACCAAAGCAGACCCTAGGCCTACTGGATTCGATTCAGAAGAGAGCTGCGCGTCTCGTCGGCGACCCGGAATCTGGATAGTTTTACAGATACTTTCACAGGAGATGTTCCCAGGATTAGGCTTGCCTCATCCCGCCCCAGGACATCTGTTTCCTCCTAATTACAACCTACAACTATTCAAGAACCGTGTCAATCAACATCTTCGCACACACACCGCTCGACGAGCGCCATTGGATCTCTGTTTAGTGCATGTGCCACTGCCATAAAAAACACCACGGACCACACACTCCCTAGGCTCAACAGGCGAGGGCCGGAGAGGGCGGGTTGGGGCCGTGTTCAGCATTAGGGTTGACTATGGCACTGCCAAAAAGATGGTCACCTAGACAAAGGTGGGCAATCGAGATCCTTCCTAATTTAAGGCGGTAGATGAGGATGGGGTCTTCCGGGCGCTGCTGCGGCGTGACGGAGGACTCCTTAGCACGCCGCTGATTCCGGGCCTTCATCGCACATGGGTATGTGCCGAAGCCCTAGAGGGATATCAGAGTGGTGTTCATTCCCAATGCGGGAAGGAACGACTACACCGATACGAAAGTAAGTGTTTGCGGATATTGAAGGGGCCTTCGATAACACAGCCGTGGGTTCGATCTGCCGATCGGTGGAGCAAACGGGGGTGGATCCGGTCATAACGAGCTGGATCCGCTCCATGCTCACCGGGCGGATAAAGTTCTCCCAGTAGTGTAGGGATAATGAACTTAGGGCGAATGCCAACAAGGTATAGATGGTCATCTTTACCAGGAAAAGAAAGGGAAGCATCTCGCAACATCACGTTGGAAGGAACCCCTCTTGTGACTAAGAAATGCGTCAAGTATCTGGGTATCTGGTTGGACTCCAAACCGACCCCTTTTTTACTCTTCCGACTTTCTTTTAATAACAAAATTTGAAATATAACTAAAACATCGATGATCTTGGGAATTTAAAAATTATGCAGGCAAATTTTTACCAATCGAAAAACTTTTTTGTTTTTGGGAACTTCATATAATATTGTGCGAAGAAAATGTAGCCAAAGGGTTAAAGGGATTTTTAGTAGCAAAACCGTCATTGTCACTATTATAGTTTAGGCGATATTATTTTTTAAAGCGCGCGGAATTTACAAATTTGGTTATTCTCGGCGAATATTGAGTGGCCGCTCGGTGGATCGAGAGTAGTAATTTGTGGAATGTGGTTTCGTCCAGAAATGTGTCAATTACTACGTTTTAGTAATGTATTTTATTCATTTGAACCGAATACGTTATAACCAATTTAAATGGTTTTGGTTAATTTTAGTTAGTTGCCAAAATTGCGTTATTTGGGTTAGTTCCAACTTAGGTACTTTAATATTTTTAATCTGTTCCGATAAGTTTTAGCCCTTTTGGCTTCTGGTTAGTTTTGGTTAGTCATTCAATTAACTTTCGGTTAATTCCAGTTAGTTTTAATTTATTTTAGTAATTTGAATCGCTTCCGATACAT
>JAEQML010078503.1:0-12411 GCA_016904865.1 Pissodes strobi | reverse complement strand
TCTTGGAAAGTCGCTCGAGTGCAACCTGTTCCAAAAAAAGGCAAGAAAACCACGCCCTCAAACTATCGCCCAATTGCCTTGCTTCCAATAATCTCCAAAATCATGGAACGTGTAGTCAACCAGCAACTACTCAAGTACCTCGAGAGCAACAGAATAATCAGCGATAATCAATACGGCTTTCGCAAAGAGAGGTCGACAGGAGATATATTGGCCTATGTCACTCATATATGGAGTAGGGCAATTGAAAACTACGGAGAGTCTCGAGCGATTGCGTTGGATATTTCAAAGGCATTCGACAGAGTTTGGCATGACGGACTGCTCAACAAACTGCCGTCCTTGGGACTGCCCGCCTCTCTCTGCAGCTGGCTGGCCAGTTTCCTTAAGCACCGATCCCTACACGTTGCAGTCGATGGACACATCTCGGACACATTCACCATCAACGCGGGCGTGCCTCAGGGCGCAATACTTTCACCAACTCTGTTCCTCATCTATATTAATGACCTGCTGATCGAAACGAATAATCCTGTTTACAGTTTTGCAGATGACAGTACCCTTGTCTCCCACTTTAGATCAGAAAAACCCTTACCAGCGACTGAGACTCATCACCGCAGACAGGAGCAGATTACAGCAATTAATCAAGACCTGGAGAAAGTTCAAACTTGGGGCGACCGAAATTTGGTCCAGTTCAATGCAGCAAAGACCCAAGCAGCAACGTTTACTAAGAGGGCCAATACAGCGGGCCCTGACATCATTATGGCAGGATCGACCATTCCTTCATCCTCGTCAATCGGGCTGCTGGGTGTCTCGGTCAACAGCAATATGTCATGGCATGACCATGTTGCTAACATCGCAAAATCAGCCTCCCAGAAGCTTGGTGCGCTATTTCGCAACAAAAAACTCTATACACCGCAGCAGTTGCTCTTGCTGTACAAAGCGCAAATAAGACCGTGCTTAGAATATTGCTCACATATCTGAGGTGCCGCACCAAAGCCTACCCTAAAGCTGCTGGATTCCATTCAGAAGAGGGCTGTGCGTCTCGTCGGCGATCCGGAGTTGACCCGGAATCTGGATAGTCTGGAACATCGCAGACATGTGGCCGAGATGTCTCTGTTTTACAGATACTTTCACGGCAGATGTTCCCAGGATATGGCCCGCATAATCCCGCCCCTGGCAACTCCTGTCAGACAGTCCCGACAGTCGGCAGGAGCGCGCCAGTTCGTCGTACAACTAGAAACACCTAGAACATCGCTTTACCAGAACTCCTTTGTCTGGTGCACTGCATCACTGTTTAACTCACTTCCAGGACATCTGTTTCCCACTAATTACAACCTACAAATATTCAAGAACCGCGTCAATCAACATCTTCGCACACACACCGCTCGTCGAGCGCCATAGGATCTCCCTTTAGTGTGTGTGCCACTGCCATAAAAAAAACATATCCTATGACGTACTAAATGAAACACTTGCATAAAATGCATGGAATACAAAAGTGTTTCATTTAGTACATTTCGTACATGCACACAGCCTTCACTCTTCATTTAATATCCTATACCGACATCGGTTGTAAAAAAATAACACCAGCACGTTGCGTTTCCAAGCGGTCACCCATTCAAGTACTAACCACGCCCGACGTTGCTTAACTTCAGTGATTGGACGAGAACTGGTATTTTCAACGCGCTATGGCCGTATCTATACATTTTAGCTTGTTCATAGAATAAGTCCCGACAGACGGCAGGAGCGCACCAGTTCGTCGTACAACCAGAAACACCTAGAACATCGCTTTACCAGAACTCCTTTGTCTGGCGCACTGCATCACTGTGGAACTCACTTCCAGGACATCCGTTTCCCACTAATTACAACCTACAAATATTCAAGAACCGTGTCAATCAACATCTTCGCACACACACCGCTCGTCGAGCGCCATAGGATCTACCTTTAGTGTGTGCCACTGCCATAAAAAAAAACAAACACATTCGCTTTTATAATATTAGTTAGGATTCTTTAATAATACTTATTTGCAGCGTGTGTGGATTAATTCACTGCACAAATTCGACACGAAAATCTAGTTCCACCAGGAATAACATCAACATATGAACACAGCTTATTTACCTAGTAATCTTGGGCCGACATCCTTGATTTGGGAAAGTCAATAACCATCTTTTTCAAATTTTAGAAGAGGGCTATGATTCAATATTGTTTTAAACGTCTGGGCATCTGAATAATAGAAAGTTATCGCACAAGTAAATAAGGACAAGCCGCTCTTATTTTGACATATGCACATGCGCAGATGTGGCGGGGCCGAATATTTCCCTTAATAAGGATAGTGCCTGATTTTATTTATGCAGTTTTTAGGTCTTCCTTATATTTTCCTTATTTCACGTATCAGAGAAGCTCGGGTATAAACGTACATGTTCGTCAGTTTCTCCATGGAATTAAATTATTTTCGTTTTGATTTTTTTATACTGTTCGAGAAACACAACCTCCTTACGTTCTCTGTAATTTATGCTTAAATTTGGTAGTTTGGAAAAAATATCAGAAAAATGCCAAAACAACTGACAACAAAAAATTAGGTTAGAAATAAGAGGAACAAAATTAGAATAGAAACAAGGCATTTGCAATAACTCTAAATGCAACAACAAAATAAAGTACTGCAGTATTTTAATAATGTTGACCTTAATACTGCGTGACAGTAATAAAGCAAACTGCGATAACTCTCTAATACTTTTGACAGTTCGTTTAATTTAAATTAATAATATGTTTTTTTATCGTCTAAAATCCGTTTAAAAACGATTTTAAATGGCAAAATTGTATAAAAATCTGAAAATTCGGACTTTTTTAGGGCAATTGCCGTGGCTTCGGACGAATTTGTCGTGGATTTGAAGCGAAAATTAATTTTAAATTCAACCGTCCATTAAAAATAAGCTGTGCTATGAATCCAAATACACTGCGAATAAAATATAATAAAAATAATACTTTGGCCGGTTCGTTTAATTTAAAATATGCTTTTTTATCCTTTAAAATCAGTTTAAAACGATTTTAAATGGCAAAATTGTATAATAATACCGCCTCGCGGCTAGAATCGGGTTACACATTCCGTCCCCACATTTCCGTCGCCCCACTTCCGTAGCAATTGCCGAGATTTACCCTCATACCGCTGCGTAAGATGATTACACATCAAAAATACATGTCTTAAGGTTTTTGTTTTAAATAAAAAAAATATATATTCTTTAACAAGCACGAAGAGCACTGATCTGTATGATCTCTGAATTAAGGTCGCATATTTAATGACACCTCAATCTCCCTATAGAAATATCCAATGAATAAAAAATGCCAATTATGCTGACTTTTCAGCTTTAAAATGCCGACGTAATTGGACTTCGCTCAGCCCTGTTAGATCTGAATTGTAGAGAAACAAAATGTGTCACAGATTGGCATGGCTTTTTGAATAAATGAACTGAGATAAATTAATTGAGCTTTGGGGAACTTTACATAAGACACCGCTGTTGCATTTGCAATTCAAAATATTCTGAATTAATTACTGCTTAAAATCCGATTAATAAGCGACTAGTCTGGTACATTTCAACTTGATTAGACCATTTTATCAAGAATAGATCATTAAAGGGAGCGGAGAAAGTAAATAAGTGGTGGGAAATAATGGTGAAACATGTGTTCTATTTCGTTTAGTCGGCATATTCACACTAAATGTTGTTTAGTACCGGCAATTGTATATAGTACTCTGGATTTTATAAAAATCACTAACAAAAGATTCAAGGGGGATCTTTTGTGAGTGGCCAAATTTTGCGATGCGAGAGAGGTGAACGATATGGCTCACCAATCCCTCTGCCCTCCTACTATGGTTGTCCCTGCACACAAAATTCAATAACAACTTCAGTTCAAATACGATAAAGTATGCAGATGAGTGGTATTGAGAGATTATTTATGTTTACATAGGCTAGTTCGCATGGCAACATTGTTCAAACTGGTTTTAACTTGATCTGTATGTGTGATGAAGTTAAAACTAGACAGGCGAACATCGAGCGAGACGAAGTACTGATACAGTGCGATCGAGGAAATAGAATAATAGGGGAGTTCACCCAAACAAAAAATAACAGCACAAGGTGACTACAGCCATAATAGCGACAGCTCTGTACGCTCAGCCTCAGGCAGCAGCAGAGCGGCGAGGAGGCTTGCAAGGGGTCGAGCAAAGCTGGATCAAGCCTTGAAAGAAAATCGTACATTAACGAGAAAATTAATTAAGACCCTAACGACAGAGATACAACTTGAAGAATAAAACCAAGGTGTCCTGAAAAGGATTACCGAATTGGAAGAGCTCTTTCAAGATCAGAGCGGGGTAAAGAAGATAGCCCGCCCCACAATACTACAAGTCCTATGGATACCACAGGCAGGAAAACAGCCAAGAGACAGGCAATTAGCAGAGATAGCTCTGAAGACAGAGTTCAAATTAAAAGTACACATATACAGGAAACGAAAACGAACAGGGTCAGCATCACTCCGGCAGAAGGAGACGCACAACCCTCCTATGCCGACTCAGCGAAGAAACTGACATTAGTACCTCCAATCGCGGTGTAAGGTAACGAGGGCTGGAAGATATTGAGGGGAGAACTGATGAAGAGGAACATCGAGTTCCATGATGCAAAAACACTGGGCAGAACACGCAAGTGTTTACGATTTACTAATACCACTGATGACTACAGAGACCTGGGAAGGTACCTCCACGAGGTGAATAGAGCTTTCTACACAAATCAGCTTCTAGGGGACAGGAAATTCCACGCGATAATCAGAGGATTACCGATAAAAACGACGCCGGAAGATCTAACAGAGGAGCTGAAGGAAATTGGATAAGCCAACTTGGAAGTATCCCAGTTGACAAGCCACCGAACTAAAAGACATAAGCCACTCTTTCTGACCAAAACAAAACACAAGGATGTAATACAAGAAAAATACATATTTAGTATGTCAATGGCTGTAGTACCGATGATTAAATAAGTCGATCCAAGGCCGTGTTACCGCTTCCAAAAGAATGGAGGCACCCAGTCTAGATGCTGCTTTCCGAACGTCTGCGTCAGATGTGCAGGAAACCACAGCGGAGCAGTGCCCTGCCCAATCCCAAGGGAACTACAGAGAATGTGAAAAATATCCCAAAAAATTGAAGGCTCAAACTTGCCCATACAGCCATCAACCCAGAACTACCACCAAGAACTCAAGACCCAGACCTGTGGCGAATGCAATGCTGCTCCCCCCAAAAAAGGGAACCAGGAACACATTCCACCCTCTTAAGCCTCGGCACCTGCACCCCAAGGGGTTGACATAGCGCCGATTAACACCATGATTAAAGATCAAACCATGGCGGCGATAGTACCATTAATCAGGAAAGTGGTAAAAGATGCCTTCAAAAATCTAAATGGAGAATTAAGATATTGAGCGCCTAAAAAGTATGTCATTTAACGTCTGCAACCTTAGAGCTAGCAGAATAGAGGTCCAGGAACATCTACATAGACATCAACTGGCTGTCCTGCCCTTGCAGGAGGCCAGGATAGATCGCTCAATAAGCTTCAAGCAAGCGGGTTATACAACATATGACTGACCCAATCCCAGAGGAAAAGGGGCCGCGCTAGTGGTCGAGAATGAAATAAACTATACTGAACTAGGAGTCGAAATGGAGTTAGAAATTGAGGCAGTCTCCATAAAAGACGCCACGCGACATGGATATATCAAGAAAACTTCAGCTTATCTGCCGCCTCAAGATCTACTCCAAGAAGAAGACATAGAAGCACTATTCCAAGATCCAAGTCCCAAGACCATCATTGGAGACCTAAACTGCAAACATCAGCAGTGGAATAGTGCAAGAGTAAACACGAGTGGTCGAAGATTAGCACAGTATTGTCAAGACAGAAACGTTGTCGTACTAGGGCCGGATCAGCCTACTTCTGATGAACATGCGATACGATACAGAGATAGAAACCGAAGTAGAAGGTACCTCAGACCACAACCTTATAATACTGTATGTTAATCTAAGGCTTAAAAGATTTAACCTGAAAACCTAAAAGACAACTAGCTGTAG
The DNA here is from genome assembly GCA_016904865.1 of Pissodes strobi. NCBI lineage: Eukaryota > Metazoa > Arthropoda > Insecta > Coleoptera > Curculionidae > Pissodes > Pissodes strobi. The sequence goes on along the minus strand of JAEQML010078503.1, from coordinate 6,329 downwards.
TCGTCGTTTAAAACGAACATGTGGTGTGGTATTTTCAAAAACAGATTAATTAGGCAATTTTTTTACGAGAATGAATGAATGCAGAACAATTTTTAGAAAATTAATTCAAGTACTCTTACAAGAACATCAACAAATTTGGTTCCAACAAGACGGAGTCTCATGCCTGCTAGAGAATACCTTCAAAATATTTTCAATGAAAAAGATATTCACAGATATTCAGATCCTTTTTGGTCTGCTAAATCTTCTGACGTAACCTATCTAGATGATTGCTCATGAGGGTACTTAAAACAAAAACTTACCAGCAAAGGTCGTTTGAAGATTGTGTATTCCCACCGATGAGCAACTACCCGTCACTCCGGCGAAGAATGGGTTCGTAAAATAAGACAAAAATAGTATTTAAAATCGGCTTAACAGCATAAAAACACTCCGGCTGTCGACTCTCTCAAAATAACAACAATATATCTGACTTGTCAAAAACTGACAGAACGCAATAATAGGGAAAACTATTTCTCATCTAGAGTTTGTTCTTTAGGACAGTCATAAACAAGCTTGTCGCCTGGATCCGCAACATCGCCTATCACAGTACTCCTAAACTTGTCAACTTCGCTCTCAGAACTATTCAGGTCACCATCACATTCGAGTGGGTACAACCTCCGCACAGGTCGCAATAATTCTCCATGTTCAGTTTTAACCCGTACGAGCCGCGTCACCCCGTCTTTTCGCTGGAAAATTTCCACAACGCGTACCATAGGCTAATCTACACGTTTTGAACTGTCATTTCCGACCAGCACAATTTGCCCTAATTTAATTGACTTATGCGGTTTCCGTTGTTGAAATAGTTTTAATTGTTCAATATACTCGGACCTAAAACGACTTCGCAGATCGGATCTAAGTTTTTGTTTATAACAAGTACACTTCAACAAAGACCTTTTATCAACCTCGTCATAGTCTGGTAAGTCAATGACATTTATGTTCTCGTAAGAACATAGCCGGTGTTAATGGTACTAAGTCTTTCGGATCGTTTGACACGTAAGTCAAAGGTCGCGCGTTAACCGTCGCCTCGCAATCACATCCTACCGTCATAAGTTTTTCGAAACCGAGACAAGCTTTTCCTAAGACTTTCCGCAACAATTGTTTCATGACGCCAATCAGCCGTTCAAAGAAACCACCTCACCACGGCGCACTTGGGGGATCGAAGCGTCACACGATACGCTGAGTTGTCGTTTCACGAGTAATCTTCTTCCAGTCGAAGTTATTAAACGCATTGTCAGTACCTCTAAAATTAGTCCCATTATCACTATAAATTATTTTTGGTCGACCGCGTCTCGCAACAAAACGACGAAAAACTTGCAAAAAATTAGAGGTCGATAGAGACATGGTCAGCTCTAGATGCACAGCCCTGTATACTGCACAGGTGAACAAGCACACCCAAGCCTTTTCTCCAACTTTGAGAAATAGCGGACCGGCAAAATCCACCCCAGTGATTTGAAATGGTATTGAATCACAAACTCTATCTGACGGTAATAGAGGAGACACCACAGAAACTGTTTACCATTGTGCCTTCTGCACACTACACACTTATTCAAAACTGCTCTTATTGAACGTCTGCCTCCTAGTATCCAATATTTTTTCCGAAGCAACGAAAGTAGAGCCTGAACGCCCATGTGACATGACTTCCTGTGTGGATCCATTATCAAACTATCAACTATGTTATTTTTTGGTGGTAAAATAATTGGCAAACAGAAGTTTTTAGTGTCTTGTCGGTTACAAATTCGTGATTTCAATCTCAAAAGTCCATCTTCATCATAAAACGGATCCAAGCATTTTATTCTATCATCAGTAGAATCAAAAGATTCTATTTCTAAAATGAACTTTTCAGCTCTATCCAGCTCTTATACCGTTAAATCTCCGCATTTCTTCTTAGCATTTCTAAAGTTAAAACTAAATCGGTGAATCCAGGCTATCAACCTGACCGAATTCAAAAATTTACTAAAATGATTAAAATGCCACAAATCCTCTCTTTCAACGTTAATAAGTGTTCTGACGTCATTTTCTTTTTTCTTCGATAACATCCTCTTCATTGACCAAGAAATTCTCAGAGGGACAATCTTTGATATTCCAATGCAGCCAAGCAGGACCCTCCCACCATTTTGACTCCAGAAGTTGATTTGGGGAACAACCACGAGATGCAAGATCTGCGGGATTGCAGGAGCCTGAAATATGACGCCACTGGACTGCAGAAGTCAACATTCTAATTTCAGATATCCCACTTCTCGTTTCGTCGAATCCAAGATATGACTGTCGTCGAATCACTCCAAAAATAACTGTCATAGCCTTCAAGTAATATTTTTTACAGTTTGTGCAAATAGCCTGGCTCCAATAGTTCCAGCCAATAGCTCTAGACGTGGGATGGTCAATTTTCTTATGGGAGCCACTCTAGACTTTGCCGCCAGCAAATGTACCAATACTTCGCCTGCTCGCACAACCCTACTGTAGACAACTGCTGCATGCGCGTCCTTTGAAGCATCCACAAAGGTGTGTATGGTAACTTCTTCTATATCTCTTCCCTGAAGGCTTGCCCATCATGGAATCTCAATTTTCAGACGGTTTGACAAACTTTCAGCCTAGGTTCTAAATCGTTTCGATATATCTTCATCAAGTTCAGTGTCCCAAGATATTTTTGCTTGCCACTGCTCTTGTAACCACAACTTCGGCAATAAGGTTACAGGGGAAGTGAAACCAATAAGGTCAAATACTTTTTGCGCAATAGAAAGGATCTTCCTTTTTGTCACAATCATATCACTTACATCTAGTTTACATGATTCTGGGTTAATGGTCAAAACATCTCTGCTCGGATACCAAATCAAACCAAGGATAGGTACGTAATCTTCACTCTTAGCAGTGTTATTTTTGTAAAACTCCCACCCTCGTAGCTCTAACTGTGCTTTAGCCATCACGCAAACCGATTCCCTGATAAAAGTAATCAAATGTTCATAATCGGGTACGCTAGTGACACAGTTATCAACATAGAAGCTCTTGGCTAGTTTTTCTATAGTTTCCTTAGAGTACTCAGATTCTGCAAGAGAGCAATATTTTAAACAATTGGACAAATGATATTCTATAGTCGCACCAAGCAGAAAAGGACTACAGTTCACACCAAAAACAACCCTATTATGCCTATAAACAATCTGATCACCTTGTTCATTTGTCCACAAAAATTTCAGAAATCGTCGGTCTTCAGTGCAAATGCTAATTTGCAAAAAAGCCTTTTTTATATCAGATATAACACCTATTTTGTGTTGATGAAATCTAATGAATAATGAAGGAATAAGCTCGATTAAGTTTGGTTCCTTTTCGAGGCACTGATTTAATGAAGGCATATCTTTTTCTCTAGCAGACGCATCAAATACCGGACGAACAGCTGCGGTAGAGCCCTCTTTTATCACCGGTCGATGTGGAAGAAATTGACCTTCGATGCTGTCTTCAGTTTTCTCAATGCTATTTAAAGATTCCCATTCTTTAAAAACTCCATCGTAAACTGCAAGCAAGTTATTGGCCTCTAACCTTTTATGACACGTTTCCAACCTCTTCTGAGAAACACCTTAGTTTGTTGGTAACGTAGGATGACTTTCCAACCATGGTCTCTCAACTTCATATCTGCCTTCCTTGTTTACAGTGATGGTATCCAAAAATACTTCTTTTGCAGCAAGCGCCATCTCTTCTTTCGACCTTTTCTCTGCGGGTTCTTGGATGCCAAGGATATCTAGCTGCCACAAATTTGTGATTGATGAATTAACTAACAATGACGTCACAACCTTGGAATGAGAGCTATTAGTAGGAACTTTGCCCTCAATTGTCCACCCAAGATAAGTTTCGTTAGCCACCAATCCACATCTCAGAACATGTCGTTTTCCAGTATACAATAAACTAATTACATCTGCGCCCAAATAAGACCTCTATTTCGCCATGACCACTGCTATCGGAAATTTGTATTCCAATTTTTTCTAATTCGCGCATCCATGGCCCATAAAATACAGACGCGACCTCATTACAAATTATACTTCGGTCTCGTCTCATAAATACCATTGTGTGGTACCTTCGGTTTAGCCCGAAACGATCACTATTTTAAAGCTGAAAAATAAACAAACACACACCTTCCGTCACCTGCCGTATTTGTCATCATCAGTCAGTCTTCTTTCTAGTGCGAAATCGATCACACGTTTCGCATGAAATTATCAAATTCCCGATTTGTTTACGCTTGATTGGATACTGCCGAATTCTTCTAGAAAAAGACATAGAAGTAGAAGCCGTAGTAGGTCGGTGAATCATAAAGATATTGGTGTAGTACTAAAAAGGATAGAACGTCGACTATGCGAGGTCGAGATAGATCAACAAAAATTTAAGAGGAGACGCCGCCGTCATCGTTCTGGGTCTACCACTACGGATTCTTCGAATTCCAGTTATCGCAGTCACAGCGAGAGTATCAAGTTATCGGAAAACGATTCTGATGAAATAACAGATAAGAGTAAGTGTAAATTACAAATAAATCAAATTAAATAAAAATTGCTTTCGAGATGAGATTGGCCAGATTTTAATTGCAGGCCTGCAAAATTAGTTATTTATGTACCAAGGGTATTAAGTAGATGTTTATGCCCTGAGGGCGACAATGTTACAAACTCGAGGGCCTCTGGCCAGAGGGTTTATAAGTCGTCCGAGGACGTACACATCTATTAATACCCGTGGTGAATACAAAATTTTATGTCATACTAGTTCGTTATTGCATTCACAATATGTAAATATTTAAAAAAATACGAATTCAATTATTTGAGTCCATAAAGTGTACTTTATGCCCGCACGGGCCATAAAGTGGACTTTATGCCCGCACGGGCATAAAGTAATCCATTATGTAAATGGTATCTAATGTAATAATGTACTGGTATGACATAAAATTATTTATGCCCATTAGCAGTGGTGTAATTTATATATTACCCTGGTTTTTATTGGGTAATGCTTTTATAATGATTATTTTAAGCCCATATAAGTTGGAAGTCTATACCAAAGCTAACTAAATAGTATTTTATTAGTAGACTTTGTCTATATGCATGGTTTTCTTTGTTTTTTCATATGAGGATCAAGGACAAGCAGGGGTAGCTCCACCAGTTTTTGATATTTCGTCTATCTTTCGAGAGGATGGTAATAAAGAAAAGGCATTTTCCGAACCAATCCAACTGGAATTAGCTACATCCTGGATTACGATACTAGATTTGGGCTTGACAGATGAGGTTAGAAAGGAACTAACACAAACATATTTGGCACCTGAAAATTGTCAGGAGCTGTATCCTCCTAAAATAAACCCAGAAGTTAAGGTGGCCTTACCTGAGAACACCATAAAACGGGATGAGCGACTTACGCAGTTGCAAAGACAGATCGGTGCTGCGACTTCAGCTATTGCCTTTTTGATTACCAACATGGTAAAAGAAGGAGGGGGGGGGGGGGCAAATAAAGATTACATTGAATGCTTAAATGACATTGGCCGAATCGTCAGTGATGTGCATCACTCAGAATCAGTGTCTAGGAGAGAGCTTCTCGTAATAAATTTAAATAAAGACCTTCAAGATACTTTGAGAGCAACTCCAATTTCTAATTTCCTTTATGGAAGCGAACTGGATAATACAATTAAATCTGCAAAAGAATTGGAGAAGTCAGGCGAACAACTTAAGGTTCGTAAGAAATCTGTTCGCCCAGGGCCTAGTAAGCAGGAAAACTCCCAACGTCCATTCATGCCACGAAGGGGAACTCATCAGAGTGGGCAGGGTTATCGAGTTCCCTACAAAAGGAAGAATGTCCTTGTTCAGCGGCGCCACTATCAGTCCAAGGGACAGGACCACTATCAGAGCGAAAAGGGGCGTCGGCGTCGCCCCATGTAGAGTTTAGTGGCAGACTTAGACATTTTGTTCAAAGGTGGCGTGTACTCTCATTCCATAAAATAATTTTGTCTTATATAACAGGTTTTAGTATCCCGTTGAATAAAAAACCAATACAAGCAGTTATACCCATAGAGTCAACTTGAACGCATAGAGAAAAACAAATTATTGGAGATATAGTTGGGAAATTGCAGCAAGATGGTACCATTTCTGTGGCTAATCCTAGGGTGGATCAGTTCATTTCTAATATTTTTATTGTTCAGAAGCCAGATGCCAGATGGATCGTATAGATTGAACCTTAATCTTAAAAATATTAATAATTTTGCTTTATGATCCTCTATTTTGAAATGTTAAAATAGAGGATCATAAAGCAGTGACGCGACTAATTACACCAAAGTGTTTTAT
>JAEQML010078499.1:0-12412 GCA_016904865.1 Pissodes strobi | reverse complement strand
CTATAGTCTTCAAAGAAACCCATTAACATTTTAAGAGGAATGCAAACATTAAATGAACCAGTTTTTTCATCAACTAATGTATTTGCTATCTTTGGTGACCATCCTGCATTTTTTAATTTGTCAGATTTATTTGTATTATATGAGAGGTAACCTTTTAGAGTGGATGTTAATCCAACATCCCTTATAAAATCTACAATAACCCCATTCAACTGATACCTCATTTCTCTAAAGAGAAATGCTATCCCATTGTTTACAAGAGATAGTGTTTTAGAAACTGTTCCATCTGCTTTAGATAATTTTCCCTCTATGTAAAGAAAACTTTCACAGGGAAGAGTATACTTTTCAATTTCATGAACGGGAATTAGTATTTCATCATTGTTGCTTAATTTTGTTGGCAAATATGGCTCATAAGAATGTTAATACAAGAAAACGATTAAAATAAGCTTATCTATACAATAGGATAAATAAAAATATTTCAATTATTTTGCCAAATTTTATTGTTGGTTTTCAAATAACTACTATGCCATTTTAATAATAGTTAAATGGAATTCAAAATTTGTATAGGTTATTTTTTATAGTAAATACAAGAAAACGATTAAAATAAGCTTATCTAATACGATACTATAGTTGAGTGTTTGCATCAATATCAAAAACTCCATTAGTAACATTACAATATACTCAAGCGTTTGGTATAGTTATCTGATACAATGATCTGGAACAAATTATACATTTCAAATCATTAATTGAATATTCCATTTTCCTCTTATAGTGGATATTAACATGTTTATGAATAGTAGAATTTTGAAAAAAACTGAGATGAAGTGAAAAACAAAAATAACACAATATATGATCTTCTCTATCCGGAAATGTTGTTACAACAGCATAACTCTGCGTTATGCAAAATACTCGGTCGAAAAAACCAACCTCATTATAGTTTTCAAGAACACCACATTTCCATCTGCATATTCATCTTCTGCATCCGTTTCCATTTCTTCTGGATTGGATGGTTCTACTTCGATTTGCATAAAATTGTTGACATCATTGTCACCTATAAATTGAAATTTTTCGATGTCTATTGAACCAAAATCTCTAACATTTAGAAAGTCCAAAACTCTCTGGATGTTTACATCATCCCTAATATCATCCATTTTGTATTGCTAATATCAAAACTTCTTTCTTCACTGAAAGCAGCACTTATGATTGCCAGACTTAGGAACACAAATTTCTACAAACTGTTCGTCTATGGGATTTTTGTTATTTACTTTAATTTTTTCACCACTTGCTTTTTGGAACCACTATTTCTTTTTCGTTTTCTTGTATTCACCATTATCTACCTGTTAAAGTTTTGAACCCTAAGCTGCTAGTTTTATAATAACTGTTTAAGTGGGGAATAAAAGCTTAAGGTTACGTACAAAATGTATCAAGGTTATACCAAAGGCAACACCTTGTTTCATGGTGGGAGAACGTCCTCGGTAGGCGGAGTGTCGACATGTATCAAGATTATACCGAGGCGTAATTGAACAAGGTTACATTACAGAGTCAATCAACACCCAGACTTACGTGTATCTTAATAGTAGAACTAAAATTTTACAGGACGGCACAAACTTATTTCCTTACGAGAGAGACTCCTTAAAACCCAACGAGAGAGAGCCCTCACGGAGGCGATAAATTGCCTCCTCCGTGAGGACTCACTCTCGTTTATTCACTACTTGCGAGCAAGGATTCTAGATTCGTAAGGCTTGAGGTCAGCTTGGTTGTGGTCTAGAAGCAGAAGTCGAAGTTTAGCTGGCAATTAAAGATTCAACAGGCAAGCAAGCAACAACATTTATTAATGGTAATTACAATGAGTAAATACACCTAGTTTACAATACACAGCTTAATATTAACATGTAATGAACACGCGCCAGCAGGCAGCGATCGCCCTAAAGGCGTCTCAGCATCCCTCCGGCATGCTCACTCAATGCAAAAGGACCGATGTTATGTCCAAGCTGTGTTCCAGCTTGTAATTAGGCACTATTTCCAGTAACGCAACTGATCTACTTAGGCGTTGCCTTTCAGATATTTTACAGTTAGACATTACAACACGGATGACAATAGAACTGATGACTTGTTTTCCAGGGGGTGGGATAGTGAGGGGTAGTTACATGGGGAAAACAATAGGAAAAACCCCATTACACGATTCTTTGGTCACACTACAGCACAGGACGTACACAACATTCATACACAGATGTAAAAGATGGGAGGCTAGTAGCAAGCTAGCTAGCTTCGGTGAGGTGAGAAATTGTAACAAGGTATTAGACATAGTCCCGGCTCGTCATGCCATACTTCGCCTGCTGGAACAGGGGAGCATGGAGGCGACTTGGAAGCAGCGTTTAGACTGATTTGATTCAGTCGAGAAAGTTAGCTTTTATAGCTCGGCCAGGTCCCTTAACAAGCCCCGCCCACCACACTTTTCGGTGTAGTGGAGGGGAGCTTGCCTTGGGTTGCCGTGTCGAAGCTGAAATCTGCAACTTCTGCGCTCCTGATATTTGTCGTTTTATCGACAACACCGAGGGGCGCAAAAGGGGTGGATAGGGGTGGTTTTAGGGAGATGTGGGAAGACAGGAAAGTCAATTATTCCGGTGGCCGCGGTTCCGTGAAGTATATGGTGGTTCTGCGGTGTATGGGGCCATGCTTAGGCCTATAGCCGCATCGCATCTCAAGTCTGCAATATGGGCAGTTCTCGGCGAGCCCCGTATTCCAGTAGTGTAGAACTTACACGCCATTCTATCGATATAATCGATCCCAGCCCAGGCGTGCAAGTCCCGGATCCTGGTATACCGGTCTGCCGAGAATACTGCCCTAAGATGTTTATTTTGCAGGATTTGCAATTTCTTGAGATGCGTGTCGGCCACAGAGCACCAAACAGGTGCCCCATACGTCAGATACGGCCGGATAATTGACTTGTAGAGGATAAGTTTATTTTGAGGGCTAAGACAGGAACCATTTCTGATAAGAGGCTTCAACTTGTGGAACACTTCCCTATTTTTTACTTGCACATGTGAGATGTGCTTTCCAAAGTTGAGTCTCATATCAAAAATGATTCCAAGGTATTTTACGGATGTTTTGGGAGGGATGGGGGTATTGTTGATTAGGATAGGGGCTGATTCGATGTTCGTGAATTTCCTGTGGAAAATGGCCAACTCTGTTTTACCAGCATTAAGCCGGATTTTCCAATTTTGATAAAATTGGGCTACTCGCTCCATGTGAGCGCTGAGGTTATTAGTCGCCTCCTGTGCGGATACGGAGTGGGAGTAGAGGGCTGTGTCGTCCGCGTAGAACGCGAGGGACGTTTCAGGGTGGGATGGAAGATCTGCTATGTAATAATTGAATAGCTGTGGGGATAGTACCGTTCCCTGAGGTACCCCTGCCTTGATCGTTCTCCGGGGTGAGAATGACTCATTTATACGCACTGAGAAGGTGCGCCCGACCAGGTATGACGCCACTAATGCTGCGATGTGTAGTGGAAAACTGTATGTGATGAAAAGCTTATACAGCAGTCCATCGTGCCATACCCGGTCAAATGCTCTCTCTATGTCCAGGAGTAATAGGGACGTGCAATGCCCTATGTTGAATCCGTCGTATATATCCTGCACGATTTTCGCAGCGAGCATATTAGTACTATGTCCGCTGCGAAAACCGAACTGCTCCTGAGGGAGTACACGACGGTTCAGGGCTATCCTGTTCATCCTGGGCAATAAGAGCTTCTCAGTGAGCTTGCTCAGTGTGTTTAAAAGCGATATGGGTCTATATGAGCTGGTTTGCTAGGGTCTTTCCCGGGCTTAGGGAACAGTACTACGTGCGCGATCTTCCAGGAACTAGGGAAATGTTGCAGACGAATTATGGCATTTACTATATGCATTAATTGTATAAGGGTTTTGGTAGGGATATTTTTAAGGAGTAGGTTAGGGATCGTATTGTTGCCCGTAGTTGCCGACAAAAATATATCGTTCATGTTTTAACCGCGCACTGGCAATTTATTTGTTATTAGTTGCCATCACATCAGTCATTCGCTGCCGCGGCGTCCGGCGATCGCTCATTTTTAAAATAAAATATTGACGTATTTATTCATTTAAACTAATATTACTGTGAATAGAAGTATCACAAAAACATGTCTCTGGATACCGAATTATTTATTTGTGAGATAGAAAAACGCCCAGCTCTTTATAATACAAAGTTAAAAGAATACTCCGATAAGGTTTTAAAAAAGAAACTGTGGATCGAGATATTCGAACAATTTGTGGAAAATTGGAGTGAACTTGGTGCTGCTGAGAAGGAAAAAAAAGGTACGTACATAATAATACATAATAAGTATTTGTTTATATCATATAATAAGACAGTAATACATTTTTCATTAACTTAAAATTTAAATTTTGTCATATTGCCATGGAACAGATCCTTGCGGAGAAATAAAATACTTTGCAAAATAATCCCTAACATCGGCACCTTTGATATTGCTTCTTGTTCCCACTCGTGCAATATTTTCTAGTGGACATTCATACAGAGTGTCATCAAAACTTATTCCGTCATGTTTTCTGACAAAATTATGTAACATACAGCATGCTTTCACGATACTGTCACAAAATTGGATATTTGTGTCAAGGGGTCTATGAAATATCCTCCACTTGTTGGCTAAAATACCAAATGTGCATTCTACGAATCTTCGGGCTCTGGTCAGTCTGTAGTTGAAAATGCGTTGCTTTACTGACAAGTTTCTGTTGGGGTATGGTCTTAGTACATGTTCTAAGAGAGCAAATACGTCATCCCCTACAAGAACAAATGGTATTTTCCGTCCAGTTTCGTCATTCGTTAAAGATGTTGGTGCTGGAATATTTATACAATTCCTTTCGAGTAAATTTGAAAAAACAGACTTCTTAAAAATATTGGAATCACTTGATGAACCAAAGGCGCCAACCTCGATATAAATAAAGCTATAATTAGAGTCTGCTATTGCCAAAAGTACAGTTGAAAAAAAATGTTTATAATTAAAAAATTCTGATCCGCTTGAATTAGGTTTCTTTATTCGAATGTGTTTCCCATCTACCGCTCCTATGCAATTAGGGAATTGTGAGGTTTCACTGAATTTATTGGCTATGTTTAGCCAGTCATCATTCGTCATCTTCTTCATGTAAATTGGAATCAAAAGTTCCCAAAGAGCGTCACATGTGTCTCTGACGATTTCCCTTATCGTTGTTTCTCCGAGCAAATATTCATAGTGCAGTGATACGAAGCTGTTTCCTGTAGCTAAATATCTGAAATAAAAATTAACATATTTTTTATTTTCAGGACAAGAATTACAGAAAAAATGGAAAAACTTAAGGACATGTTTTAAAAGAGAATACGATGCACAAAAAAATGAACAGTCGGGTAAAGGACGGACAAAAAGACGCAAATATAGTTATTTCGAGCAATTGTTATTTTTGCATGATACAATCGAGAGCAGGGAAACCACAAGTAGTCTTGGGGATAAGAGCCAGACAAGTGATGTAGAAAATGAACTGGAAGAAACCGAAGAAGAGAATCCAGCTTTACCCAATACTTCGCAAACTAATAACACTATCGCCAAACCTGTTACTACCTCATCATCACTCACACGAAAGAAGGTTCGTCAAAAATCTTACGAAGACTCTTTGTTGGACATCTTGAAACAAAAAAGCGATCAAGAGAGCGAGATTGACGAAGACAAATATTTTTTGCTCTCTCTTCTTCCTTCATTTAAGAAAATGAATGAAGAGCGAAAGTTCATAGTGCGAACAGAATTTTTGAATGTTATGAGACGAGTCCGTTTCTCTGGACATAATTATTGTCCAATTCCAAGTGAGCACAACGTAAATCAAACGTATGGCTATGGTGGCACTGGTGGCAGTACTTCCCAGGAAAATACTACAGCGCAGTACTTCTCAGAGTTCACACCAAATAATCATACAGAAAGGACAACTACAACTACTGCATCATCTGTTGTGTCACCTAATAATTACACGCAGAGTTCGTGGGATAACGATTCTGAAGCTTCTTCTCTATTTACTTTATAGTGTAAAATATTGTTTTTCTTGAGAATAAACGTTTTTTTTGCTTACCTTAGTGTGACACTCAATCTTTCTTCCGGTGGTACAGCCAGACGGAATGTTGTGTCTTGGTACAAAATACGATGTCCCAGAAGCTTTAGTAAGGTGTCAAAACTCTCAATACTCATTCTAAAGTAATTGAAAAATTTCAGCGGGTGCTCTCTCAAACTTTCAAACAATTTATAAAATTGTCCATTAAAAAGTCTCTTGCTTAGTATTGGATGAACCCAAAATAGTTTTCTTTTTCGTTTTCTTCTTCGTTCCAGTAATAGCGCACAAGCACATGCAGTTTCCACAAAATCCGTGTTAAAAATTATTAATACAAGCAACTATTTAGTCGCCTGTGCGCGTTGTAAATTTGTACCGACAATTTTTCAAACAACTAAACTATTCAGTTACCAAAACTAAAAGTTGCTAGTGCGCGGCTAGGCTTAGGCTCTAGTTTAGATGCCAGTGAGTTGGGGATGTGTGGTGAATTTAATTAAAAAGCGCCACCAACTTGTAGACGTCACAATTCAGAAATCCCCAACATGTAATTTGGAACTGGTATTGGCTTGGGTTTCGCAACAAAAAGAAAAACGCAAATAATAAAGTCATAAGTTATATCAATCAAAAGTCAGATCAATAAAATTACTGAGAGCCATTAATTCATTTTATTTACACTTACTATGTACTTCCCTTTTGAAACCCTAATACTAATAGGAAATAAATGAAACAAGTAGATAGGTCAATAGGAAATTTGGTTTACTCCCAAATTATGAAAATACTGCTTTTTAACAGCAATTTGAAATTTGACCTCAAGTCAAAACAAGAAATAAAAAATGATACCGTGGAATTAAATTTATAATTTCTTAGAATTAATTGTTGATGACAACCATGATTAAAGAAAGAAAGTGACTAATTTACTTATTGCAAATTATTCTAAATAGTTTACTTCGCTTAAAATAATACCCATGCGTAGTAGCTAGCTATTGAATACTGAACAAATTTATTTATTTTTATGTTTTTTTTTATAGTCGGCACACACACAGAAGGAAAATCCTATACTACTCAACAAACGGTGCGACTGTGGAGAAGACGGTGGACATTGGACTTGAAACACTGTAGGTTGTAATTTTCGGGAATAACGTTACTCGGAAGTCCATTCCAGAACGAGGCAGTTCTCCAGACAAAGGAATCTTGCAACAGCACATCCTAGGTGTTCGCAACCTAATCGTATGTTGATTGAGCAGCTTGTCTCTGGCGGGTGATTCCGTTTGGCACAACTCGGGGCGAAATCATAAGTGCCTGCTCGTTCGAACAACTTCCGTAGTAGTATCGATAGTACTTTTCTTCGATGTTCGAGGCTATCAAAGTCTTTAGTGAACCTCTCCCCTGTATGGAATCTGAAATATTGAGCAAGTGTTTGGGTGCCGAGCTCCACACATAGGAACAGTATTCCAGAGATGGTCTTATTTGGGCCTTATAAAGCAGTAAGAGCTGATGAGGTGTAGACAACTTTTTTGCTCTACAGAGTACTCCTAGCTTTTGTGCTGCTTCCTTGGTGATTTTGGTGGCGTGATTACGCCAAGACATATTATTTTCTACGTTGATGCCCAAGAAGCTTATGGATGAGGCCTGAGTTAGTGTTTGTCTTGTCATTGATAAGTCAGGCCCGGGGTGTTTGCTCTTTTTGAGAAGACAGCTGCTTAAGTCCTTTCGTGCATTAAACTGGACATTGTTTTCCTGACCGTATTCCACGATGGTGTTCATATCCTCATTCATGACAGCAATCTGACTTTCTCGCTAGCGTTGGGAACGTGCAGCGGTCAAGCAATTGTTTGTCCTGTTTAAAAAACCGTCGATATAGAGCAGGAACAGTGTGAGAGATAATATACAACCTTGAGGAACTCCGGCATTGATTTTAAATTCCTCCGAAAGATATCCATTAATACCAACTCGGATGCTTCGATCCCTTAAGAAATTGGAAAGCCATAGAAGCAGTGCTGGTGGTAGTCCGTATGCTGTCAATTTGCTTAACAATCCGTCGTGCCACACCCTATCAACTACTTTGGATATGTCGATAGCCACTGCACGAGATTCGCCGTAGGTCTCGATGACTTTGGCCCACAGGTAGGTCACGTAAATCAGGAAATCTCCAGTTGATCTGTGCTTGCGGAGGCCATACTGGCGATCGCTTATGATGCCTGACGAATGGAGATATTTTAAGAGCTGATCGTTAGATATTTGAAGGGTACAGGTACAGGCAAAGAAGGCGATATGTCAATTTTCGCCGAAATCGAGTTAATGAGGCCATCTATGAGATAAAGGTGTAAACTTTTCCCCTAGAAATAGTCCTAACTAAAAGAGCGATCAGTCAGCAGATATCACCTGTTTTGTTTTTGCCATACAGGCTTAAAAGGTGATATGTCCGCGCGGAACCACGTAAAAAGGTGTTAAGTTGCTGGCGCTGTCGAAACAAGATTAAAATAGATAATTTTACATATTATTTTTTCAGTTGGTGCATGCATCGTCATTAAGTCAGCTGCGTTTATTACGTCTGTGTTTGTGCCGTTTGTTTAGACTTATTAAGGGATCTATTATAATATTACTGTATTTTTTTATAAAATATAACGTCTCACGAAAAACACCTTCTTTCCCTGTTTGAATGTGACCTTTTTGTGAAAAATGTGTTTTTTACTAAAAGATATGTTCCAAAATTTAACTATGAGTGGTATTTGTAGCACTTTATAATTTATTAATTTTATAAATCACCTTTTACAGCTCTTAAAACCTTTAAAAGCGTTTATCTCGAAACTAACTTTTTTGACATATCGCCTTTTTTGCCTGTACCCTTCATTTGGGATCGTTTTTTACCTTTCTTCGGGATTGGTTGCACTTGATCGTATTTCCAGCTAAAAGAAAAGCATGCAGTTCTGTATGATAGGGAGAAAAGCCTGCATAGTGGAGCTCTTAGTTCAGCAGCACATTTCTTAAGCACTATTGCTGGAACGCCATCGGCTCCTCTGGCCTTGTTAGTGTCTAGGCTTTTGAGTATTCGATTGACTTCGTGTTGGCGAAATACCAGACCTGGCACTGAGGAATTCACTCTCGGGATAGTTGGGTGAGTCTTTTCTTGAAGATCTAAGGTAGAATTTGATGCAATCTTTCGGCAAGAATGTTCGCTTTTTCTTTGGCCGTTTCCGCTATTGTACCACCATTGACGTCTTTGCGAAACCCTGATTGACAGCTTTGGCAACTGACCAAAAGGATCTTGATCCATTAGGACAGTTGAGAAGCTTGTTTTTGATCTGCTCGTTTTATCCCTTCTTGCTCTCGTCAATGGTCCGCTTACACCGGTTTCTAGTCGTGATGAATATATTTCGATTTTCGGCTGTCGGATCTCAACGCCATTTGCGGTGAGCGGTATTTTTAGCATTGACCGTTCTTGAGCAGTTTTTACCAAACCATGGTTTACTGTTTGAGATACGTTTCATAGAAGGGGGGGATGGATAACTTGAGTTGTCTCATCAGCAGATTCAGGGGGGTTTGATTTCTAAAGCAGACATCTTTACAAGGAAAAGAAAGATAAAACTCGCGAAGATCACGCCACTTTGCAGATTTGTATTGCCAAACCTTTCGGGGTACATATGGCCCTTGTATTTTGATAGGAAGTTCACAGGTTGCGGAGATAAGATTGTGGTCTGATGGACAGTTACAGTGTAGAGGTCACTAATGAAAATGAATCAAAGCATAAATAACACAATATATTATGACCGATATTTAAGGCATTTTCGACATGAAGTAAGAATTGAAGCGATTAAGGCTCATAAGGCCGGCGGGAGTGCAAATGCATCTCAAAATTGATTTTGGCGTTTAACATACATTTATAATTTCATCAAACATCATATCCTCTCAGTAGCTGTTCAGATATCGTTACATGGTCCTCTAATAATATTAAGTATTTATTTGAAATGTTTGGTTCTAAATTATAACAAAATAATTGATGTGGGGTGGTTTACCACCCTACCTGGACATTTCTAGGTTATGTTCTGAAGATTAATTTTTAGTACAGACGGCTATGAGCTCACGAATCCGTGCTAATTATGGCTGGGTCATATTACCGGGGTTATGTATTTTTTCGACAATTTTACCGTTTATTTTAATCAATACGTGTTACTTTCTTGGGGACTGACACTGACAAAACGTCTGAAACCATGGGCGAATTAGTTGCTATTTGCAGTTGGGTGCGGCATAATCCAAGATGAGCGAGCGATTTTTGAAGTTTTCCACAATAATAATCTAAACGACAATGAGTTGAACTTTTTGTTAGAAAATGACAATTCCGAATTTGAAATATTTCTAGATGAATGAGAGGAAACAAGATACTAAGTTTACAAAGACTATGTTTCAGAATCAGAAGAAGATGCCGATGAAATTATAGAGAACAAAATGCTAGAACTAAATGTTGATATGACTGAGGCAAATATTCAGGTTATTGGCGTTCCGATTTATATTTGAAGAGATGGTTTAAAGTGACCCAGGATCCCTACAAATGCAGTGAAACGAATTTTTGAAACAAATGTAATAAAAATCCCAGGATCGCTGCCGCATTTGCTAGCAAGCAAGGACCGAAAATATCGTAGTAGATGTACAAAATGGCAAAAGTATACATTTCCGGGGTAATCAAAAAAAGAAAATTTCTTTCAATAATATAATAATTAAAGTAAAAATTAGATTTTTACTTTCTCGGTTCATTTTTATTAGTTAAATAAATGCTTTGCTAGTTGGCTTTGACTTTATTAGCTTGATAAATTTAAGAGGAATATCAAGGTAATATAAATATATCCAGGTTCATGAGGGGTGCACTTGCATACCATTTGGCCTGTTATGGGGGTTGACTTTATGACTCAGACTCCAAATCTTATTACTGCGAAATGCCATCACATGAAAGTCAGTCCATGTCTTCTGGAGATTCTAGTGGTTTTTCTCAGAACATCAGCAGAAAAAGGTTTTAAAAATAACGCAAAGAAGCAGGAAATAGAAGATCTAGAACACGTGAATAATATATAGAAATTCATTTGCTTGGGGTTATTTATCAAGCAGCAAAGTGTTTTCGTATTTTTGGATTCTTCAGTCATTCAGACAGTTGACGCAAACAAAAAATATAAATAAATGAAGAGTCTATGCGGAGCAGAAAAAAATGTCATGCATACAAAGCTGACAAGTTAGAATAAAATCACTTATAGGGCTTTCGACTTTAGCTGGTTCTGTATGATCTGGCCATCAAAATGTAAAATACTTGTGGGACAAGCAGATTGAGAATCCATATGTTGTTCATGCTACTATGAGCCTCTGTTGGTTTTTGTTTTTGCTCAAATATCTTTTATAAAAGAGAAACCGATATAAACTTGCAGCTATTAGAGGAGCCTTTAAAAAAAATACTACAAATTGTCAGAAATGATATTCAACTTCAGAATACTCCAGAGTTCATGTGCAGCCGGTTTCGCTTCAGAAAATTTGACCCATTCAGAAATATATTATTGTGCACTATATCAATGGAAATATACCCAGTTCTAAGCAAGGGAGATCGTATAGTGTGTCATGGGCAGCTTTGGATGTGCTTATGAGACGAGTTAAACCCATGCAGGGTTCTGGTTAAAACATCACGGTCGATGATGTTTCGCTAATATCAAGATGGATCTGCTACAGGAGAAGTCCATAAATAAGTTTATAAAAATCTGTCATGTAGAGCCAATAGCACGAGCACCTTAGCAAGACACCCCCTCCCTCTCAATATTTCCGTACGTAAAAGGAACGTTAGACAAGATTAGATGAATTGCTGATCATTACAAAATCAAAACGGTCTTTAGCACCGTCTTAATACAAACAAAACCTTGTTCACCTAAACAGAGTCTGTCTACTAGATACCATATGAATGTGGGGATTTACATATTGGGGAAACAAAACGTCCTTTAAATGTAAGAATAGAAAAACACGAATAACACACACAGACAGAGGAGCAAAGATCGCTGACTATTATGTTTGGTCCAAACAATAAAACATTATATATTCTGAGGCGCCACGCAGGGCAGGGAAAAAGCGCAAGTGTAAAGAAGCTGTTTCCATTAAAACAATGAGAATATATTCACCAATCCAGGCGTAGAAATACCCACTATTTGGCAACCACTAAAAAAGCGCACCAATGCTGGTGCCATAATCAGATCCTGAAGTGCCGTCAGCTCTTCTTAAACTTCTCAGAACCAAACAATTGCTGCTATGTCTGGTATCTAATAGAATACGACCGATTTGGTTTTTATTCTACCAGC